>SDVV010026976.1:0-12175 GCA_016164225.1 Gammarus roeselii | reverse complement strand
CTGTCATATCTGCCAATGTCATTTCAGCGAAACAGGCGTACCAACCTAACAGTTATCACTTTAATGAAACTTCAATAAAAAAACGCTAAAAAACGGCATTACGTACCCTACAAAAATACGTATGTTTGCCCCGCGGGTTAGAAATACGTACCTTTGCCCCGCGGGTTAGAAACACGTACCCTAGGTTAGGTTAGGTTGGGCAGGAAAAGTTTCATTAATGTGATAACCGGTAAAATGGTACGACTGGTGGCTGATTCTGACGTGGGCTGAAACAGATTTTCGCCAGAATGTCACTGGCAGATATGACAGTGGCTGGTGTGACTGAGGAGCGCTATGAATGTTCGCTGTTAAAAATGGTACCGTAGGTAGGTAGTCGGAACAACTTGGGGCTGATAAGGCAGTTGGCGGAGATGATAGTGGTTGATCTGACGTTAGCTATGAAAGAATTTAGCGCCAGGGATAGCGACCCTCTCAAAGCAAGTATCGTTTCCGTGGCATCGCGACATAAGTTAATTTCGGTTCTGTTGCATCGCGGCACAAGTTAATCTCGGTTCCGTGGCATCTCGACACAAGTTAATCTCGGTTCCGTGACATCTCGACACAAGTTAATTTCGGTTCCGTGGCATCGCGACACAAGTTAATCTTGGTTCCGTGGCATCGCGACACAAGTTATTCTCGGTTCCGTGGCATCTCGACACAAGTTAATCTCGGTTCCGTGGCATCGCGACACAAGTTAATCTCGGTTCCGTGTCATCGCGACACAAGTTAATCTCGGTTCCGTGGCATCACGACACAAGTTAATCTCGGTTCCGTGGCATCGCGACACAAGTTAATCTCGGTTCCGTGGTATCGCGACACACGTTCATCTCGGTTCCGTGGCATCGCGACACAAGTTAATCTCGATTCCGTGGCATCACGACACAAGTTAATCTCGGTTCCGCGCTATCGCGACACACGTTCATCTCGGTTCCGTGGCATCGCGGCACAAGTTTGATAACGACCCACTGACTTATTGACTGAAGATCCAGCTCTTCATATTACTCGGGACATAGACCATTTCGTTAATTTGTTAGCCATTTACAATTTGTTACTTGGTATTCGTCTAAGCCAATTTAACGTGGTCCGTTCAGGTAACTTGCACACAACATCAGGGGTGCTGTAGACAATTACGGATGGTACTTCGAGACCAGATATCGTCAAATCTATCATTACTGAATTTATTTCATTTATCTATCAATATGTGAATAGCAACTTTATATTGAGATCTGTCATTAAACAGTTCTTTTACGGTGATCAATTAGATGTGCCAACGTGATAACATATTGCGATACTGTTTGCGAATGTAAAAATGATATTTAGATTTATGGACGCAACAGAAGTGGAGCTCAAAAAGTCTCATGCGACCTAACTAGCCAAATGTTCCCTTGCATGTTTGGTGTGGCTGCCCTCAAGCGGTTATTAAGTCTTGTCACGCAGCCCTCTGGAGGGTACAGAACACAGAGGCTTACCATCCGAGCTTACGAGTTAATTCTCTTTGTAGGTCGTCACCAAGGGTCTGGAGTCTCCAAATTAATTTAAACAAACCCATATGAAGTACATATTTTTGCCCCTCAATAATACCTGCACTGAAATATTGCTAAGATTTTGATCAAGATAATTGAAAATATGTGATTTATTAATGAATTAATTTCACAAACAAATTGAAGGTTTCTTCGAATTGATCCACTCTGATGAAACTTTTCAATTGGATCTGCAGCTGGTGGTCGTGTGTTGGTGGTTTTCTCTTATGGTGGCGGTTTGAGTAATTTCAAGTAGGGTCGTCAAATGTTATTTCGTACCAAAACCTTCCCCATCTTGATCCTTTACTACTCATACTTCATAGACATGATGCTCTCTCTGTCGTCTAACTTCACTAGTAATCTCTATACTATTAAAAGGCAACCAAGTTTGGGTCACAGGGTATATTGTTTTCTTTAACCCTTGGAACAAAGCGAACACAATGACCACCAGCCGCACCATAACGGCTACCATCTGCACCACCACGACCACCAGCCCCTCACCACGATCATCGGTCGCACCACAGCCGCACTGTTCGGCAGCTGTGGTGCTACATGTGATGATGGTGGTGTCACTGTAAGAGGGGTATATTTGCGGACGCCATTGACACTCATAAGTAATTAAAGTTGGCTAACCAAATATTATGAATTTTATCTTAGTTTATTGACGTTTTCAACGAAAGTTTTTTCTTAAAGCCGATACTGTTATGGTCGCTCGGTTCGAATGTTTCCCCACTTTACAGTTCACGACTGCCTGCACAACATAGAAGAGCAAGGATATTGCTGCCTCATCTACGTGACACTAATACGTGGGTTATGAACTTATTGTAGACGGGACACCCACCTGATTCACAATCGGTATCAGGAATAATGAAAACGCAGAGCACAATACTGTTTTATGTGGGTGGTGCAGCTGGTGACGGTGGGGGTGGAATCGGAGGTCGTTGTTCTCTGCCCGGTTTTGCTTGTTACGTTCATTATCTTTGCGGCGTGTTTTGTGGTCGATTTTGTTTGGTTATTCGTGGTGGTTGTGTAGTCGACGCCGCTAATGATTACGTGGCGGAAGGGTCGGTGGGAAATGAGTATTAGCTGATAATACCTTTTGTTCTGCGAATGCCAATTCTCAGTGTAATACGGTTGGTCTTGTATCCATGGTGATGAGGGATTTTCGTTGGAATGTTTTGACTGTTTTAGAGACGGGGTAGGACTGATGTTTCCTGTTATTTTGGGGAGCCCAGCGTTCGCGCTAAAATTATTCCCGCACACGCGCACTTTCGCCACTTCACTTTACCTCACTGTCATGGCCGGACACTGTCATAACCGCTAAAAATCTTTCATTCCACGTGCTTTCTACCTAACGATGATTCTGCCCACACGCATTTTCAACCACTTCAAAATCTGCCACTGTCATATCTGCCACTGTCATTACACCGAAACAGGCGTACCAGCCTAACAGTTATCACTTTAATGAAACTTCAATGAAAAAACGCTGAAAAATGGCATTACGTACCCTACAAAAATACGTATGTTTGCCCTGCGGGTTAGATAAACGTACCTTTGCCCCGCGGGTTAGAAACACGTACCGTAGGTTAGGTTAGGTTGGGCAGGAAAAGTTTCATCAAAGTGATAACCAGTAAAATGGTACGACTGGGGGCTGGCTCTGACGTGGGCTGAAACAGATTTTCGCCAGAATGTCACTGGCAGATACGACAGTGGCTGGTGTGACTGAAGAGCGCTATGAATGTTCGCTGTTAAAAATGGTACCGTAGCTAGGTAGTCGGAACAACTTGTGGCTGATAAGGCAGTTGGCTGAGATGATAGGGGTTGATCTGACGTTAGCTATAAAAGAATTTAGCGCCAGGGATAGCGACCCCAAAATAAGGGTCGCTATTCCTGGCGCTAAATTCTTTTATAGCTTACGCCAGATCAGCCCCTTTCATCTCGGCCAACTGCCTTATCAGCCCCAAGTTGTTCCGACTACCTACCTACGGTACCATTTTTTTAACAGCGAACATTCATAGCGTTCCTCAGTCACACCAGCCACTGTCATATCTGACATTGACATTCTGCCTAAACTCTGTTTCAGCCCACGTCAGAATCAGCCACTAGTCGTACCATTTTACTGGTTATCACTTCAATGAAACTTTTCCGACCCGACCTAACCTAACCTAGGGTTCTTGTTTTTAACCCGCGGGGCAAAGGTACGTATTTCTAACCCGCGGGGCCAACATACGTACTTTTCTAGGGTACGTATTGCTGTTTTTTAGCGTTTTTTTATTGAAGTTTCATTAAAGTGATAACCAGTAGGTTGGTACGCCTGTTTAGGTGTAAAGGCAGTGGCAGATATGACAGTGGCAGACTTTGAAGTGGCGGAAAATGCGTGTGGGCTGAAAAATCGTTTAGGTCGAAAGCACGTGACAGTGAGGTGAAGTGAAGTGGCGATAGTGCCATGACAGTGAGGTGAAGTGAAGTGGCGATAGTGCGCGTGTGGGGAAATAATTTTAGCGCCAACGCTGGGCTCCCTTATTTTGATGGTGTTCCTGGTTATGCTATCGTTCACGGTGGTACCCATAGTTTCGTAAGGAATCACACTGATTGTTTATGTGCTACCGGCATAATGAAGTTTCTGGCGTGTGGTATTGTTTTTATAACTGACTGCGTTGTGCATCTGCTCGAGTCGGATTTAGATATTTTTGTCGGGTATCCTGTGACCGGTTTGAGTGGTACGGAATGTGATAGCAAATTATTTAACAGTTTCAATTCACTTGGCTTGGTGCAGTGGGTATCCCAACCTACCACCATTCCGGCAACATTCTGCTGCCCTGCAGTCGTCAATCTTCCGTTGTTGTTGATTATGTTTTCATGAGGGAGACGGTAGATGGCGGTTCTGCTACGGAAGAGAGGCTGTCACGGCAGAAATGAGATTAACAATTCTTTGTCTACCTGGATTTGGGCTAAATAATAAGTTGGTCTTTCCGATCATGATAACTGTATTTTACTGAGTTATGTATTTATGAACTTGTTTGAATGTTTCCTCCCTCCACGGGTTGGTATATGCAATTCCGTGAGCCCGTTCTCCCCAGGTAGGCCTAGTTATAATACAAACATTGCGTAATCTTGAGGCTGGCGATATGCGCATGCATTGGGGGTTAGGGATGTGACTAGGGAGTTTAATGACAGATTTTGAAACTTTGATGTCTCCTTTTGTAGTAGCCACAAGGAGGGACTTATTCGACGGGTCAATGTTTTTTGGAAGCGTTTACACTCCTAAATGCATATGAAACTAAAAGATTAGGCACCCCACTGTTGTTCATGTTATCGAGATTGGCATGGTTTTTGACAAATAGAATTTTACTATGTTAGTGAAAGATGACTATACAGATCCGATTTTCATTCCTGGGCGTATGACACAGACACTGAAAGCTTTGAAGATGATTCTTGGGCATTGGGCTCATCTCATGGTTTTAAAGCCTGTCCCTCAAAGTTGGCGTATCCACTGACTATGATTTTTAACAAGTCCTTGTTGACCTGATATATCTAGTCACATTGAAGTAAATTGATGTGCCATAAGTTAGGCCTGGATTCCACTTTGACCCTTCCATAAATATAGTCCAGTCAGTCTAACATCAGATTGTAGTACGACTATGCAACGAAAGACTTATCATGGCGTTTTTGGTTGATTTTATCCAGAGGACAACTGCCCGCTATAAACCAATCAGAATTAAAGAACAATGCATCAATACATTTTTTTGTGAGTGGTATGTCAGTCGTGGTGGTAGTGCCGGCTGAGATCTGTTTTAACTTCAGTCCTTTTCGTGACTTATGTCAATCACATCTCCAGGTATACTACTTGAAGCTGTAAAGCATTTGCTAACGACTTTATGTTTTACCTTCACTTCTGACATGAGAATTTATAATTCGTTATTCAGTCAAGCCATGAGCGCTGGAACGCAACTTCCAGATCGTGGAGTTTGAGCTCAGTCAGGCCATGAGCGCTGGAACGCAACTTCCAGATCGTGGAGGTTGAGCTAAGTCAGGCCATGAGCGCTGGAACGCAACTTCCAGATCGTGGAGTTTGAGCTCAGTCAGGCCATGAGCGCTGGAACGCAACTTCCAGATCGTAGAGTTTGAGCTCAGTCAGGCCATGAGCTCTGGAACGCAACTTCCAGATCGAGGAGGTTGAGCTCAGTCAGGCCATGAGCGCTGGAACGCAACTTCCAGATCGAGGAGTTTGAGCTTACCCGGAGGGAATTTGTAGTAATGCGGTTGTGTTAATGAAAATAGGAGTTTGCCTTCGTGGGTGTTTATGCTCGGTATTATTTGGATGAGGTCCAGTTTAAGTTCGAAATTTCAAGTTAAGATTTCTTGAGTATGTTTGGACCGGTGCACAAGAACGCTGGCATGACTAATAACCTGTTGCGAAAACACGAGGCTCGAGTATAGGAAAACAATATTTATAACTCGCATTAGACCAATTTGTGAGACATTTGTTAGACGCTGGACAAATGTCTGCTGAGCGTTTAGGTGGGATGGATTATGCTGGTAGACTACATAAATCTGTTTTCTCTTTGGGGGTAGGAGATCGATGTTTGATCTTATTAGAATTTTGGAAATTATTAAACCCAGGCGTTGAGGGTATGCGGTCTATTTTCAATGTTAACTTAATGAAGAACATAAATGGTTCATACAAATATTTTTTTTGCTATCCCATTGCAATGCCGATTTAAAATGAGATTTCCATGTGAGATCTATCAATACGTGGAATGACTTGCCAACCGACGTGATTGAGTCTCCATCATAAGTATTGTTGTTTATGCGTAGTTTTAATTGGTACCAATTTGGTTTCTAATTGCTGAATGAAGTTATTTGATTAGGTTATGCGTGCCATCCGATCTGCTAGCTTCCATGTGCTAACGAGTGCAAAATTCTCATACGGGTAGCACTTCTGCAGTGATTGTTGCTTGTTGAGGCTGACGGATGCATTGTGTGTTTCCTTTAGCTGCTGTCTAGTGATCTCTCCGCAGGCTCCTTTATGGGTTTCGAGGAGGATATGTGGTTGCGCTAATGGAGTAATCAACAGCCTGCTGTGGATTGAAGTCTATGCCCAAGTTGGATTGCCCTTGGGAATCACCGGAAATAATTCCTTGTAAAAATATTGTTTTATTATCATGAATTATAGATATTTTTGCTTAATCAATTGCAAGATAAACAAACATATCAATATAAAATGAAACGTATATTTTTGAAGACTCAGTGTACCCCCGTTTATCATCTTGTCAGAAACGACCAACAACAGAGGGAGATAGCAAAGTTTGTGAACGATCGGACACACGGTTTTCGATTTAGCACTTCATGATAATGAAGGTCTGTGACGCAAAGAAGATAATCAGACCCTAAGAGCATAACCAACTGGAGGAAATTTTTCGTAAACTGTCTGTGCAATCACACTCAACGATGTATCACAAGTTTTTGTGACGTGTCACTCGTTCGTTACGAGTTAGATCTTTTCTAGCAGCTCTGCTTCAATGAGGGATCCTTCCATCACACAAACTGCACTAGCAAAAATATTGATAATACTTGATGGGCTTTCTTAAGATATATTTACGTGTTAGCGGCCCTGACCAGAGGATTGATCCCATAAGCCGGTGAAATTTTAGATTTGCAGACATGCAACTTGCGCTGAGTGCACGGCTGACTAACACGGCTTCCTTAAGACGACTGCATCATGTTCCTATTCTGGTCAGATTTAGGGAAGACACTCCCATGAGGACACAAAGGTAGAACAGATGAGTGAGGAGATGGACGGACACTCTTTTGAGGACAAAAAGTGATCACTGATGTGTTAGTTGTGAATATTCTGTGAGGACACAATGTAAGAAAATATGAGTGAGAAGAGGCACTCCTCTGAGGACACCATGTGAGAACAGACGAGTTAGGCGGGACACTTCTCAGATGATACAAGGCTGGAAAAGCTGGGTTAGGAGGGACACTTATTAGATGATACAAGGCTAGAAGATATTAGTTTGGAGGGACATTCCAGTAACGAAACTAACGGAGAACTGATGTGTTATGGAGGAAAATTTTATGAAAAAAAAACTGACAACAGCTGAGTTAAGTGAGCCACTCCAGTGAAGACAAAAAGTGAGGGCAGACAAATCAAGCTGAACACTCCTGTGAGGAAACGAGGGGAAAATAGATGTGAGTTAGGAGGAACACTCATTTGAGGAAACACAGATCGAACGGTTGAGTGAGGTGGGACACCCCTGTGAGGGCACAAAGGAGAACGTTTCTGCCATTAGGTGAAGAAACGAAAGTTTGGAGACGAACTTTTAGATGGAGACATATCAAGAGGAAAAACTTGCACAATAGTTAAATAGAAGGTAATTATTGAGAGGATGGGAACGTGCCTAATAATGAGGAATGATGGTACGCTACCGAGGAAGAAAACTGATTAACATGATAAATTCCGGATACGAGTCTGATAACATTGAAAACATGCTAGATTATAACTTTTTAAAAAGACCGTCGCAGAAACACAAAATGAGGGGGCACCGTTCCCAAGTATAAATGATGGTCGCAGTACAGCTGTGATGTACCTAGAGCACGACCAGGACGCTCGGTTTGATTCATGCAATCATTTGAAATGGGGGTCCAGCCAGGTCCGCTGATATTGCACCAATTCGCTAAAGGGGGTCCAGCCAGGTCCGCTGATATTGCACCAATTCGCTAAATAAAATCACCAACCGTCCTCCATGGTAATTGTCGCCGGAGGCACGTTCATAAATTTCCATTTCAATCGAATCACAAATACATGGAATATTCGACCTTACCTTTTTATCTGAAGCCTGCACATGCGATGGAATTACCGTCGAGGGCGAGCGATGTTCGGTCAAGCAGAAGGGTCGTTCCGAATGGGATTGGAGCGCGAGTTTAGACTGTCATGTGTCGGAGGATGAACCTAGCCAAGGATACTGAGTTTCATCAGTCAAAGGTCGTTTACCAAACTGTAAATCTTATCCGTCTTCACCGCGGATCATGTGTGTCATCCCACGAACGACTCCCAGTACCCTTCCAGGCTCCGACCACGCCTCGTGAGTGCCAACATCACCAAGTATGTCCGTGCCCTTCCATGCATCTGCAGCGCCACCCTCATGCTCGTATTCGCCCCTTGAACGCATATTTCGTGCAGCCCTCATTGCACCCCTGTGACCAATAAGAATACTTGACATCTCCCGCTCTGTTATTCTTCGGGCCACGGCTCATACATCTGAAACAAACTAGATTCAATTTCGGCCTTTGGGAGCGATGAATTTCGGGCCAATTTGGTAAAGGAATACCGTGGCCCGAAACAAATGGAGGTAAGGACTGCATTTGGACTGGGGATTGAGTTATATGATAAGAGATTCAGACCGTGTGGGATATGAGAGCTTAAGGTGGGGTGAGCTACAAGCCGCAAGTACCTCAATTGCTTCTTTGAATCATAAATATTGGGATTTATATTTATTTAACAGTCAACACAAATTTAACAATTCAATCTCAAAGAAAGGCACTTGGACCCGGAAATATTCACTGATGAATGTTTTGAATAAACTATACTGCAATTAAAAAATATTAATAATGCTAAAAATAGAACGTTACACAATTGAATATTGTTCATATGCTTCGTTCAGATTGATCTGATCAGTATAATGAAACAGGGCCATGTTTGAAAGATCACTGTCCCCATTGAAAACCCTGCTCTGTGTATGGATCAGTATATAGTGAATATCAGGATAATGGGGAATAGAAACCCTGACAAACCATTCAGTTTTTTAACCGTCTTCTGCCCTCAAACAGTTGAGTTAGCATTAACGTGTTCTTCATCATCGTTTCTACGCGGCATGTAAAAGTCATCATTCACACCGTCACCCATTTTGGCATTGGTGGTCATACCCACTGTTATAACCCGCCTTACTCAGTGCTACTCCTTCCTAGAACTTATTCTGCGTACGTGAGCAAAATTTCATAGCATGTTCTGCCACACCCTAATCTCAAAATCATCCACCCCAAACATCTGTGACCAGGCAACCTGATCACAAATACGAAAACCCATTACTAATTTTTCCGCCTAAATTATTATTGCTGATCTGATGCATGTAACGTAATTCTGCCCCATCTGTCTCAGTCTTTGGTCCTGTTCATTATTGAGGAGGACATTTATAGTGATTTTCCTATGCAGCTGTCTCTCTATCGTTCACCATCACCGTGTCCGCATTTGTTGCATAGCCGTTCCACCATATCGGTGACATCGTCATCAAATGTTCTCAATCAGGTTAGCTATGAGGATGTGACGACATCCAAAGTCATTTCATCTTCAGTTTTGTTCCTATTCCTTACCAGTCAAGTGCACTTGCATTGTTTGCATTAAATAAAACAATTTAAAACTCCTTTATGAGCAACAGTGCGTCGACAACGATTGCAAACAAAGAAAACAACATTCTATTCCATGTTGAGCAATAAATTCCAATGTTGGGTTAGCGGAATTCGCCAAGATCTAAACTCAGTGTTATCGTTCTGGTGACAGTCACTTTCTGAACCATTTGACCATCACCGTTCCGTTATAGCTGAGCAGAAGCACACTTCTTCCTAATGTATATATATGCGATGATTTATCCCTCGGACACATATGTCATCTAGATCATGGTATAAATAAAGATTTCGCTCACAGTTCAATACACTAATGAAACCCAACCAGGAAAACATCGTTTATGATGAGGATCATTTATGGGCGAGCGAAAATAACTATTTAAAGTAAAGAACCTGTTTTCTCATCTCAACCAAACCATCGGGCAGTACTCATGACGCAAGGGAAATATGTGGTAAAATTTACCAACTGATGATAAATTCCATCATTCCAGTCGGCATTACAGTCATGGCTTATCAATATTTGTATCGATATGAACAAAGTGGAACAGTGTTTTGTTCAGCGGACACCTCTAAGCATTTCGGAATTCAACATTTTTATGTGAGGAGAAATATAGATAAATCAAGCCCCATATAAGTTTCTTCATATACTTATTCATACGGAAAAAAATCTCAAATCTAATCACACCAACTTTGATATCGTACAACAACTCGATTACCGTTCAGCCAAAACCGATGTGTTCGGTCACTAAAACACCTCTCACCTCTTCTTGCTGGACTGGAAACGATTTCCCGGTGTTTGAAATGTAAAAGGAATTAAATTTAAAATTGGTAACAATGGATACTGAATGAGTTCAGTAATATCGTTACCTAAATTCAAGTTCAATTAACGTTGTCTTCAGTGATCCTTCCACCATGCCCTTTTTAGTTAAAGGATATCACGGACCCATAGATAAATGCACATATTTGATCCAGAACTACAAATAATGATACAACATATCGTTTAATGGATGCCGTGTCCTAATGTTCATCTACACTTCTTCCGAGTCATGCAGAGGGTCTCACTCCTCAACGACCACCTGAATTCGGCTACATAAATAAAGATATTTGTTTCCCCCTAACTTGTTCTATTTAGGGAGAAATGGCTGTATGTAAATACATATGTTTTTTCATACATCAAGATCGGCCATAAACGCTTTTAGTTGAATTATCGCAAGCAAAGACAGCAATATGTGGTGTATTTTTTGTGTCATATGTATTTTGTGCTATGAAGGTTAATGTTTTCATTTGCATTTAATAGGCTGCAGTTTACGCCAGTCATTCGTAATGTAAATCACCCACTAAAAACGTGAAAATAAAACTGAAATTACATATGCCCCTGCCCGCATGAACGCAAGAGACGTCTAAAGAAACGGCATGACGCACATGTTATTTAGGAATTATTTATAAGTTTTTTAGCAAGTGATTCGAGGTGATCGTTTTTTCTATGAAAATGACATCAGCAAAATCGCGATCAATTGTCCTTTTCCAAAACAGGACAATGCGATCGAGTCTAGTGGCCGGTAGTGGCGTTAAGGTGAGGGTGCAGCTATTGGACGCAGTAGGGACCTCTTCATCGTTACTGGTATAGATATATCAAAACCTTTAAACCTAGCCGAGTAGGTGTCGAGCAGACACCTAGCCAAACAGGCAACTTGGACTCATGGCATTCATTTTTGATATACAGTACTGGAAAAATTATTATGGATTTTTGAGATTTTCGGTATTTTTACATAAAAAGGTGAAATAAACACAATTTATGTATTGATATATGATTTATTTCATATTATTTATGCAGAACGAGTATTTCAGTAGTCTGTTTGCCCTCCTTTAGCAGACTTAAGGGCTTGTACCCGTTTAGGCATGCCACGAATTAGTGTCATGCACAAATCCTTGATTCTGTCAGAATGGAACCAAACTTTTATGAGGCGTTCAATAAGCTGTTTTTTGGTTGTAATGGGGACTTCATGTATTTCATTCTTCAACAGACACCACAAACTCTCAATGGGGTTCATGTCTGGTGAATTTCCTGCCCACGGAAGCAATTCAACACCATTATCGGCACACCATTTCTTCACCGATTTTGCTGTATGGCATGGAGCCGAGTCTTGTTGGAAAATCCAAGGCCTGTCTCCATACCATTCCGTTACTTGTGGTAGTAGACGGCCTCTAAGCAC
>SDVV010026975.1:0-12175 GCA_016164225.1 Gammarus roeselii | reverse complement strand
CAACTCAGCAAGACCATCCACATTTCTTGTCCATCTCCTCTGCACAGACTCAAGCAATCTCAAATCCCCAAGGAAACCCACATTCCACACTGACGAACAATAATCCATGAGAGGTCTGATGTGCGTCACAAAGAGGGACACCATGAAGTGAGGACTACGACAAACTGTGGATCTCAGCAGGCTGCTGGCCAATCCGGAAGCCTTACCCACCACCTCTCTGACATGATGGTGGAATTTCAGTTTTACATCAACCACCACACCAAGGTCCCTGTGGGATTGAACAAACTTCAATGGAATACCATTCAAGAAGTACTGAGCCAGTGGATTCTCGTCAGTCCACTCGGCAAACCCACGAACAAACCTCAACACCACTTCTCCGAGCTGTTTGAAAACTTTTTTCGTCTATTTTGTGGATGCTGATCCTGCCGGCCCTTCCCCACATCAGCTTTTTCCTGAAAAATTTAATGGAATTTGTGTGACTAGACATAGTTTCCCAGGTTCTGGGTGGTTTAGACTCATCTTCTGCCCCGGGACCTGATGGCATTCACCCTGGTGTTTTGAAGTCATGTTCTTGGCAGCTGTCATTGCCCTTGTCTCTGATTTTTGCAAAATCATTGGACCTGGGAGTTTTACTGGAGGCCAGGAAGGAATCTCATGTAGTTCCTATATTCAAGTCTGGTTCAAGAAGTAACCCTCTCATTTACCAACCTGTGAGTCTTACTTCTGTTTGCTGTAAGGTGCTGGAGCGGGTTATTGTGTCCCAGTTGGTGTCTTTTCTGGAAGATTCTGGCATTCTGTCTGCAGGTCAATTTGGTTTCAGGGTGGGAAGGAGCACTGAAGACCAACTTTTGCTTACTTATGGTGAGATTGCTGATCAGGTAGATGAAGGAATGGTTGTTGATGTGGTCTTTCTGGATTTCTCTAAAGCATTCAATGTGGTCAGTCATTCGGTTTAGTTGGACACTGAGATGTGTGGGTATTCCGGACGGACTGTTAGATTGGATTCCTAATTTTCTGATAGGGAGGCAAATGTGTGTTTCTGTGGGGGGAGTTGCCAGTGACTTCCGGGAGGTGACAAGTGGTGTGCCCCAGGGTTCTGTGCTGGGTTTGCTCTTGTTCCTGCTATATGTCAATCATGTTACAGCAGGTGTGGCTTGTGAGTGGAAGGCCTTTGCTGACAACTTCAAACTTTATTTGAGTTTCCCCGCGATGTACAAGCAGTTTGCCTGGGTGTGTCTTCCTTGCAGAGGGATCTGAATTTGGTGCAGTCTGTGTTGTTGTCATGGAATCTATCCTTGAACTTTGACAAGTGTGTCTTTATGCATTTTACAGGGGCTGTCTTGAATTGGAGCAGATTGTTGATAGAACTGCTTATTATTGGAATGGAGTGGTACTTGAGCTTGTCGATTCCTTCAGGGACTTAAAAGTGCTTGTTGACTCAAGGCTGCAGTTCCATCTCCACGTGAGAAGTGTTGTAAGAAAGGCTTCCACTCTGGCGACCAGTCTGCTTGGCTCCACTGTCAATAGGAGTTCTGTTTTCATGGTCTCTTTGTTTATTACTCATATAAGACCCATCTTGGACTACTGCTCATGTGTGTGGAATGTGGGATATTTGGGGGATCTGAGACTGTTGGAGTCTGTGCAGAGGAGGTGGACCAGGGACATTGGTGGGCTGGGTAGAGTGGACTATGGTGAGCTGCTCAAAGCAATGCAGTTGTTTTCTGTGAGGGGGAGGTTGTTGCGTTCTGATCTTGTAAGCGTTGGAAGATTTTTCTTTGTTTTGTTGATTCGGGTTTGTCTGCTCTGTTTGAGAGAGCTCCGGATGTTGGCACATGTGGGCATTCTTCCAAGCTGGTGGTTCCTTGCTGTCAGACGGACTATAAACGCAGATTATTTTATTCTCGCTGTGTGCAGATTTGGAACTGCTGCCCGCTGATGTGGTGCAGTGTGATTCACTTCGCGGCTTCAAGAGGTCCCTGGCGGAGGAATTGGGGGCAGTGTTGTATGAGTTTTGCTAGACTCAATTTGATGTGATATTGTGACTTTGTTTGTGTTGCTGACAGTTGTGTGCAGTTGTTGATTGTCTTCATTGTTTTGTTTTCTTTGGACCTATTGAACGCATTCCAACCAGCGTCCTGCTGCAGTGCTTGTACCGTGCTGTTCATTTTGATTGCTGGTGAGCTGAGGTGTACTGCCTCCCATGCCTGCTTGCTCTGTTGGTGGGGCTGTTGGGGCTGTGGAGGGCTGCAAAGGTGAGAATACAAAGGTGAGAGGCATTAGTGGTGTTTCACTCAATTTGAACAATTGGTCTGGTGTTGTTAAAGATTTTAATGATGGTAACCTACATCTTGTCCCTTGCATCTTGTGTTCCTAGTACACTTGTGCAAAGACCCATAACACCTCGTTCAGAGCAAGTAACCCAATAGTGGTATGGGAATATTAAAAAAAATAATAATGGGCTACAATCTGGGTCATAGTACATACCCAAAAGTTATTTGGTTCTTGTGCTATTGGGGACAAGGTCCGGTACCGTCAGTCTCCAGAAAAAAGTATCGTTCATGTCTGATGGTTTGCTGTGCTTAAAAATAACTTTAAAAGGCTATATATATGTTCTAGCACTCAGTTAACATATCGGACTACTTTATCATTGATCAAAACATCTACAAATTTACAGATCACATGACTTACCTTCATAATAATCATATCTATATTATATAGCTACCTAGATATATGTGGCAGGTTGACATCAAGGCAGGCAGACAGGACTGTTGCGTGTTGTTATCCCTTCACAACTGTGGCGCGTTGAGAACTAGGGATAGGCGCAAAAACCGGACGGGAGCGTGCGGCCCCGTAGATTTTTTGAAAAGTAGGACTGCATGAACCGGATAGGGAGAGAGGGGCGGCAGGCGAATAGGCAGCAGTTGGCCAGGTGTATGGGAGAGTATTACAAGTGTTAACAAGTGTAGGAAGACAACAACAGGCCTATTGGCCCAAACTAGGTTGCCCTTTGATAGAAAGAGGTTCAGTTCTGGAGTTGACTGTCTAAGAGAGCTTCATGTGCCCTTTCTTTTCTTATAACACCAAGAAAGGGAACAGTTTAGCTATTTATCTGCAAATTATGTAGAACCTACTGAGCTGCAACCTTAATGTTCAGATTGTATTGCTCTTTGCAACCTACGCTGGACATTTGTTCCATTCTTCGACAACTCGATACGTGAAGAAATTGCTTGTGAAGTTGAGGGAGCAACATTTCCCAAGGAGTTTGTATCCATTGTTCCTAGTCACTCCATATCTTAGAAAAAATGTTATTAAATTAGAGAAGGTTCAATGCCACTTGTAAGCTTTGGGCTTCAATTCAAGTCTTAACCTGTAAGCTTGCATTGTTTCTGCTGCTGTCAAAGAAGGCATCTCTAAATGTGTGATTGGAACAGTACATATTACTAACAGTTAAATATTCTTTGATAGAAAAACAAAAACAAGTTCATGGTGAAGAAAATGACAACTCTCATCACACATGAATACAGCTACCAGCAATGTTTGTGTTTGTAAGACGAACGTTACTGCTGTTGATGTCTGTTCCAAGAGTTTCTAATGGCAATCTGCCCCTAATGTGGGGATTAAAAATTTAGACTATGGCACATATGTATGTTAGGTTAAAAAAAAACTTTCACAACTTTTATAAAAGAAAGGCACTTAGTGCATTTCAGACGTTATGACTGCCATAACATAAGAAAAAATAACAGTGTTCAGTCTATACTATAACTTTGGAAATTATGTAGACTGTAGGTGAGCATATATTATATATTTTTTTTAACCTACCTTAAAGAAAAAAAATATAGCTTCAAAACAAGTGAAGGTAGCTAAATTCTGTTAACATATTCAGAAACTAGACATTTTTCCACTTCCAGTGGTGTAACGTATGTTGGGTTTTAAATGAATTTTGGGTTTTTGAGATTGAGAATGACACGTATAATGAGCCTAAACATGAACTGGTTTTCTGTTGAGGTTTAGTTTAGGAGTGCAGACCTGATAAAATACAGAGAAAATTTGCACTGTAAATCATGAAATGTATCAAATATGTTTTCATTGATTCCATGAATTTGTACAAGGGGTCAATAAACATGACATTTCCTGCTTGACTTGTGATGCCCGCACTAGGATTGTGCACTTGCAAGTAGCACACATTTGCCTTTAGCGTGCTGTCTTTCAGTGAGATGTGTTGGTGCGTGAAATGACATACCTGCTGGGATAGTGCAGTTACACATATATTTCTTACTAGCTATATGCAAGCCCATGCTGATCTGATGCATGATGAATTTCAAGATTTTGATTAGCCTGATCAAGTTGATTAGTATTCATCTATGTATTTATGCATTTATTTAGGTTGTGAATAACTGCATTTGCTGTTTGCTCAGTTCAGCACAAATTTCCTAATTTTCACATATATGTGTGTTTTATTTTGCGACTAACAGAACTGCTGTATGATCAGTTGTTCAAGTACAAATTTCCTGTTTTCTTTTCTGCTCCAATATTTTACCGGTCTTCTGCTGTCTGGTGTGCGGTGGCATTTGTGCCTCCTGTCATGCTCTGCACTCGGGCCTGGCTTGGGTGTGGGGTGGTCTTGAGGCCACCAAGGTGAGAAACTATTTTTTCAAGGCCTTTCATAATGGTGGTGTGCTATGGCATTTGTGCCTCCTGACTAGTTCTGCACCCTGACTTTGCACGTGTGTAGAGGAGTCTTGAGGCCACTAAGGTGATATACTAAGGTGAGATGCAGAGCAACACATAAGGCAGAACTGTCACAACACACTAAATCATGATAAATAAGTATAGTTGCTACAATGAGGAAAAATATAAGAAGACATATTTCTTACCTTTAAAGCCCCCCAAGGGCTCAGCACACCCAATCGTCAGGTGCACAGAGTCAGGAGAGGCCAGCACACGGGTGTGCGCCACAGCCTACAAGGACTCCGCAAAACAACAAGCGGGAAGATGCTGGAACGGATGCGCACCATTGGCTTTTCAGAAAACCTGCCTAAAGCCACCTGCATGTAAACACTAAAGCACAACTACAACCCAGCACAATGAAAGCAAAAAAGTACATACATATGTATATGCATACATAATAAATATTTACATATATACAGAAATGACTGCTAGTGACCAGAACAGTGATATGGTGAGTGACATTGGTGTAGATACAGAAGTTACTGGTATTATAAATTTCAGTGAAAATAGTGATAGGGAAAATGAGAAAGATACTGGAGAGCAAATAGAAGATAATTTACCAAAAGTGAAAAACGCCAAACTCTGCAGATTCTATTTGAAGAGCAAATGCAGGTATGGAGTGTCAGGAAAAGACTGCAACTTCACCCACCCAGCTTGTGAGCCTGGGTCAAATAAAAACTGTAATAGCAATGAAGAAACTGTAATAGTGATGAAGAAGTTGAATGTGGCCCAAGAGAGCAAAAACAAAAACTAGTACCCACAGTGAAAAGCCTGCAACACTGCACATTTAATTTAAAAAACAAGTGCAAGTATGGATGTCAAGGAATTGATGTGGCTTTACCCACCCAAAGTGTTGCAATAAGTTCATGGAATTAGGAAGGTATGGTTGCAAAAGTGATGAACTCAGTAAGAAATTCCATCCAAGGGTATATAACAACTCATATCGTCATATGCAATGCATCAAAAAAAGGTGCACTGGAGCCCCAGCAAGAAATAACTACTGCAGCCAGCAGACAAGGAAATGCCAATCTAGGCAACCCACAGCAACACTTAAACATTAACCCCGTTGGTTAATAAGGTTGGGTCAAACAACAGCCTTGATTACACGACACACGCTTCCAAAACCGTGCCCAACGGGTTCCTTGGGCAGCATCAATGGGAGGTCACCCTTGTTAAAGTGTCAATTACAGACCTACCTGTAATGGCGGATACACTTTTGGTGATGCCCAGGTGAGTCTATCTGTAGCAGTACATGGCCATCAACACTGCAGTGCTGACTAGTCACAGATGAAAAATTCTTTTTTAGAAACTCTGGAGAGTCTCCTACTTTGCCCTTGCAAACCAAAGTTCCCACTGGTGAGAGAGCTGCCAACACTGAGTCAAAAGAGGGAACACTCTCTCAGAAAACATTCAACCAAAATGAATTGAATAAGTGTCCCCTCTAAAATTTACAAGGCCTCTATAACACCAGCCAATATGGTAAAATAAAGTTGATCCAAGATATTCTATCTGATAGTGATTCAATCTTTATTGGCTTGACTGAGACACACCTAAATGAAAAAGTTTTCATCAGCTGAGCTCTATATTGAAAATTACACTTTTTCCAGAAGTAACCGCACAAATAGGATATGTGGTGGTATCTCACCTTTGCAGCCCCCACAGCCCCGCCAACAGGGCATGCGGGCATGGAAGGCAGTATTGCCTAATAGGTCGACAAAAAAACATCAAAGCCAGTCAACAATTGCACCCAGCTGTCAAAACACAGAAACAAAACCCCAAAATCAAATCTGCTATGCTACAACAACCCCTTCCCCTCAACTCCTTAGCCAAGGCCCACTTGAAGCCATGGGGGGAATCGTACTGCACCACATCAGAGGACAGACTGTTCCAGACCTGAACACAGCAAGAATAAAAGAATCTGCATTTATAGTCAGTCTGACAGAGAGGAACCACCGGCTTGAATGAATGACCACGTGTGCCAATATCTGGAGCTTGCTTAAACAGCGTAGACATCCCTGAATCCACAGAACAATGAAAAATCTTCCAACACTTCACCAGATGCAGACGCAACAACCTCCCTCTGACTAAAAACAACTGCAAAGCTCTGAGCCTCTCACCATAGTCCACTCCACCCAGACCCTCTATTTCCCTGGTCCACGGCCTCTGCACAGACTCCAAAAGTCTCAGATCCCCAAATATCTCACATTCCACAGACAAGGGCAGTAGCCCAAGATGGGACTTATATGAGTTACAAACAAGGACACTATGAAAACAGAACTCCTATTGACAGTAAAACGGAGCAGGCTGGTTGCCAGAGTGGAAGTCTTTCTAACAACACTCTTCACGTGGAGGTGAAATCGCAACCTTGAGTCAACAAGCACTCCGAAGTCCCTGCAGGAATCAACAAGCTCAAGTGCCACACCATCCAAATTTATAGGCAATTCCATCATCAAGCTGCTCCAATTCAAGACTACCCATGTAAAAACGCATCAAGACACATTTGGCAATGTTCAGAGAGAGATTCCGTGACAAAGAAATAGACTGCACCAAATTAAGATCTCTCTGCAAAGAAGACACACCCAAGCAAACTGCTTGTACTTTGCGTGGGAAGCTCAACTACAGTTTGAAGTCATAAGCAAAAGCCTGATGTTTTGCAGTTTATGTGAAAGAGTGTCTTGGAAGCTGCGAAGAGTTGAAGTTTTCCAATGATTACTGCAAGTGTCTTGCTGTTAAAGTTGAAAAACTGAAAACCATAATAATTATAGTGTATAGACCACCAAACTGTGAGTTTGTACATTTTGAAGATGCACTCGGAATCTTACAGACGTTCCAGTCAAACATTGATCAGACTGAATTTAAAATCTTTCTCTATGGTGACTTCAATTTTTCATTCATCAAATGGTTAAATAATGATCAAGCAGGAGCAGAACCAGGTAGCTATATCATTGGCAAAGGTAACACCAAAGCTGCAACAAATCAAGCTGAAACACTGTTCAAATTGGAAGATAGACATGTTCTTACCCAAATTATTGTAAAGCCAACATGAAATAACAATATCTTGGATCTATTGTTTTTCAACTCAGTTGAGTATATAAAAAACATTAAAATAACTAAAACTGCACTATCAGATCAAAATGTGACTGAAATAAGTTTAGATACTGACCTACTGAAAATAAACACATTAAATACCATCTTCTCCAAGAACATGACTCCAGCAACCGAACTTCTTCAGTGCAGATATAAATTGGGTAAATATACACAAATCTCTGTCCAATATTGATTGGATTGGCAAACAGTGTGGAAGAAGCAGAGAATAACTTTGATGATATGCTGTTGCAGGTGTAAACAGTTGCATTCAACAGTTTCACATGCTGGGCACCTCCGTTATTGTCAAACGGGTGCCACAACTGTCAGCTACAGCAAACATTTTGAGGTTCAAGAGCTGACTAGACAAATACCTCAGCTGTGTTCCAGATAGACCCCAAATTATTGGATACACTCACTGTGGGGACAACTGCCTTCTTAACTGCGACGCCAGGCCGGGATCTGACTGGCAAATGAGGGGCTACAACATACAAATGCTGGTGCCGCAGCTCAAGTGGAGAGGGCCCCACAGATGTGGGCCAGGTGGCAGTCATGCTGTGACCTGCTATGAATAGCAAAGAAACTCCAAGTATCCAAGTAAGTGAGTAAGTTTAAAGAACAACCAGAAACAAAGAACAGGACAGAACACACCACAGACTTGCCCACACAGCTGGAAAAACAACAAGCCCCTAACACTCAAACATCCTATTCTCCAAAAACTCATCTAATCCCACCTTGAAAGTAGAAATGCTGGATGATTCAACAACAGCAGCAGGCAGCTCATTTCATAACCTAATGCAGCAAACATTAAAAAACCTACCGGCCGCATCCACAGAGCAGCAAAGAACCAAGAGTTTGTGCAAATGTCCCTGTGTCCTACCATCCAGCAACCTTTGGAACAGAATCAACCAATCAAAACCCTCTGTCACAGCACAGAATTCTCCAATACTTTGTGAGGTCACTTCTCAGCAGCCTGCCTCTGATAGAGAACAAATTCAGAGCCATGAGCCTGTCATGGTAGGACAATTCAGACAGACCATGCACCTGTCTGGTCCACCTCCTCTGAACAGACTTGAGCTACTTCACATCCTGGACAAAACGAAGATTCCACACACAGAAGCAGTAATCAAGGATTGACCTGACATGTATCACAAAGAGTGTGACCCAAAAATCTGGGGCTTCTGTTCACTGTCAACCTGAGCAAATCCCTACAAAGACCAGCAGCTTGCCTCACAACCTCTCTGAGATGGCCATGAAATTGCGCTGAACTTGGACTAACTCCAAACGAGTCCCTCCAAGAGTGTGATCAGCCTCTGCAACAGGACCAGTCTACCCAGCAAAACGTCTTCTAAAACGTAAAACAACACACTTGCTAGGGTTCAATGACAAATTCCACAACAATAAAGTCTGGAATACTTTGTCAAGGCCTCTTTGCAAAGCAGTCCCACCAACAACAACATCATGACGATGAAAAGACATATAAATTTTTAAATCATCAGCAAATGCACCAACCTTAGATACAAGGCCATCTGTTAAGAAATTAACATATATAAAAATAAAAAAAACTGGGCCAAAGACTGAGCCCTGTGAAACCCCACTCAGAACATTCCTTGGCTCACTATTTACTCCATCAATGCCAACACACATAATTTGAGAATAGGGAAAACCACCAATCTACCTCAACACGACCTCAGAAACTCCAAGGGCCTGCAGCCTCAGAAGCAAAATGTGATGGGTAACGACATCAAATGGTTTAGAAAAATCAAGCATGGCTATATCTAAAACCAAGCCGGCATCAACAGACTTGACTACATCCGAATAAACCAGTAATATCTGATCCTCTGTTGATCTAGCTTTCCGAAATCCAAACTGTCTGGAAGAAACAAGCTGGTAAAACTCTAAATAGTCTACCAGCTCAGCATGCAACAATCCTCTCCATAACTTGCAACAAACAGAAGTAAGACTAACTGGAAGATATTAAGGGGATCATATCTAGATTTACTTTTGAAAATTTAAATAAACAATGAACTCTTCCATGCATCAGAGAGCACTCCACTCTGAAGAGAAAGGTTAGAGATTATAAAGACATGCTGGGTCAGTTGCACAGCACTCTCCCTCAGCAACTTTGGGTGAAGTCCATCCATGCCCATTGCCAAACCAACATTAAGCTCCAACAGAACGTCAAGGAGAGAACAAGACCTTATGGCAAACTTGCTTATTTCACCATCAAACAACTGTAAAGAAGCAGGATTAGGAGGAACATCCACTCTGTTTACACCAGAAAAGCAGACAACAAAAGCTCAGCCATCTCTAGCAGATCAAAAACCAGCTGTCCACCTGCATCACAAAGTGGTCCAACACAAAGACGACCCTTCTTATTCCTTCATATATACGCATGGAACAGCTTTGGGGAGTCACTATACGGCTGCACAAGGTTTTCTTTGTTCTGAGATCGACTTCATAAAATAGGATTTCGATACTGACAGTTCAGATCAAGAAAGATAGCTAAGGACTAAGAGCATTTTGGTCATTTCTACCAAACCTCTTTCTTGAAATCTTGTACTCATTCCACGCATTTGCTCTTCTCACCTTCAGCCCATGAGGAAGCCTGACAGACCATGGAACCCAAGTTTCTCTAGCAAGAGGAACATATAATTCTATCAGTCTCCTCAGCATAGTGAGAAACACATTATATGCCTCACAGACACCCAGGTAGACAATTTCTAGAGGCCAATCAATTCTTGACAATGCTTTGGAGATAGTGGCAAAGTTACCCCTGTGCCAAGAATACCTCTGAGCTTGGTGTCCTGTACCATCAGGCTCCAATATGTTTGCAAACAAATTATCACAAATGACAAGCGAGTGAGAACACCTTGGAAAAGGAGCAAAAACCTCAACATCCCCAACACAATCTGGATTGCATGCCAAAATCAAATCCAGAATGTTGCCAGACAAAATAAAAGTAGACTTCCTCATGCACTGATGCAACCAAGCTGCAAAACAATCCAAGAACAGTAGATCATCAGGTTGATATTTTCTCCCTGCCCTAACTCATCTGACCACTTCAACAAGGGAAGGTTGCTGCTATATCTCCAGCATACTTCATGTTGAATTGAACAGAATGTTTCAGCTGGTAACATTTTGACATTGCTTCATCCGAGTCCTCGATTGTGAGCGTCGCTCCCTTGTGTGTTCCTACCCTTGACTGGAGACGAGGTGGTGCACGCTGGGGGTCTGGGGATGTTCAAGAATTCATCTAATGGTCAATTTATGCCTGTTGTCTGCAGGTTCATCTTCAGTATCCTTGGCGCATAACCTCACTTCTGGACAGTCTCCGCTATTCAGGAACAGTCTCGAGTCAGTGAAAAGGGTGAGAGAGTGCCAAGGTGAATCCCCCGCAATCCAGGGACTTGGGGCGGGTGCTGTTATGACATGTTATGATATGATTCTGTGGTTGCCAAACCCAAAGGAAACCCAGAGGAAGCCCAGGGGAGATTTTATTGGTTGCAAACCCAGAGGTGTAGCCCAGTAGTAGTTTGTGCAACAAGATCCCATGGGTGAGCCCATAGGTGGAGCCCAGGTAGTAGCCTGGTCCCAGAGGCCAATCCCTGAGAGGAAGCCCTTGATTTTATATATATAATCCCAAAGGCCAAACCCAGCCGTTGTCAGGAGCAGAGTTGGCGTTGGTTTGGCAGGCTCCACAACCTTGTCTCTCAAACAAATTGGGTAGGCATTTGCCATTGCTTACACTACAATAAATATCACAATCAACTATTTTGTCAAAACTGAAGAAATGTTTGATTTTTATCAGTATCTTATTTGCTTCAAAATAATATTTTGATGGCAGATTTGATCACCTTATTAAAACAAAGAAAATAATTTGCCAACTCATTGTCATTTTGCCAATACACTTTTCAATCTTGATAAGTATACAAGCACCCCGGATAAAAAAAATCAGGTGTGATTCCCCGCAGATACTTTGTTGTTAAATATTTTAGTTTTTCTTCATTAAGATGTACTTAAATGTAATTCTTCACACATATAATATCATTTGGAAGTAGCTAAATGACCTAACAAATGACACCACAGCTAATTTCCAAGTGCGTAACTAATTTCATCATGACCCAACCTTTATACCACAAGGTGAAAACTCTAGGCCAAAGTGTAAACTTTTGTTCAACACCATGAAGCAATTGTTATAATAATGTCCTCATATCAATGTAACAATACCATACAATTTCAAAGTTAGGTACTTTTTGAGTTATTTTAATTTAAGGGGAAAAGTTGAGGAATCATCCTGGTCAATGCTATCAAGTTAAAAAATAATCAATTCATACCATCTTTTATACATACATACATGTAC
>SDVV010026974.1:0-12175 GCA_016164225.1 Gammarus roeselii | reverse complement strand
CAGAGGTTCCAAAATTCAGAGGGGCCTCTTTAGGGTCCCACAGTTTCTCAAAAGGCTCCCAAAGGGTCTCAAGGGAGTCCCAAAAGGCCCCAGAAAGATCCAAGTGGACCACCCCAAATCCACCTGGTCTCCCAAGTCCCCCGGGTTCCCGAAACCCCGGGTCCTCGAGTCCCGCGGATCCCACGAGTACCTCCTCTCCCTGGGTCACCTCCTCTCAACCAACCTCGAAACATATAATAATGATAAAATTCAAAATTTATCACCATGAAAAAAGGGCAGAGAAAAATAATAGAGCCCAAGCAAGAAGAAATGATAAAATACTAAAATAAAGTGTTAATGATCTATAAAATGAATAAGCATCCATCCACCCCAAGTTGTACCGAGCGTCTTTCTTGCTAGAAGTCAAAATTGACCCCTACATCCTCGTATATTCTTCAACAATACTATCCCATACAGGAAAGGATATTATACGAAACAAGATTGGAACATTCTTTACTAAGGTTAACCAACAATAATGAAAATACCACACTGAGCACGGATCACGACTCGATAACATTTCTTGCCGAGCCTTGAAGAGACTCCAACAAGATATTCTCCTAATTCAAGTCAACAAAGAACTTGATGTGGAAAACGAGCATAACCTGCACAAACTTTCAATTACGTGAAGGTAGACTGACGTAGCTTTCTAGCGTGAAGTCAGCGTCCTTCTGGCACTGAGCGGTAAACCAGCGACTAGTGCGGCAACAAGTTGCAGACTACTTTTTTTCTTGGGTCGGAGTTAGGTTTGCTACTGTGTGAAGTCTATGTCCATCACGTGGCAAACGTTAAGCATGCACGTGTGCCACAGCAGATGCAGTAACTCTTAAGGTGCTGACGTTATATGGTCCCAGCATTCCAAGTGTGGCAGCATGGAGCCTTTCCACCAACCTACCCTGGGGGATGCGGCCTAGTGTCTGTATCTGTATGGTGACGAGGGCAATGTGCCTCAACACCTGCTGATGCGGGAGATGAAGAAGAGCGTAGAAATAGGAAACACAAGCATGAAATCAACAATTAATCGAATAGTAAAATCTGAACAATGGCGCGATCAGTCAAATTGAAAGCGAGAACAAATTTTCCCATGTACAGAACACGATTTTGAAAATAAATAAAATGAATTTCGGTCGTCACTAAATCAAAACATAAAATAGATGGCAGCTATGACTTGTTATCAAAGACAGGTGAATATGGTAGGACCGAAAACACTCTTTGTCCATGATTGATTATCGTTCTTAACCAGGTACCACTAACTGTTAAAACTAAAAGATAAGTCAGTCACAAAAAAATTAAATTCCCAACACTGCCTAGCAAATAGTAGAAGTCGACCGATTGGTGTCAGCGTCAATTAATGCAGTACAAAAATCAGCCAGCCATTAACGGCAATTGCCTATTATTGCCTTCAAACCGATAAAAACTTTGTTCATTGTTTAATAATAATAATAATGCTGCCATGTGGCCGAGTGGTTATCTTAGTGGACTGCAGTGCCAGCATCTGGTGCTGCATGTCACGCGTTCGAGCCCCAGCATGGACACGACGGTCTTGTGACGATGAGATTGGGTGCCTCCCTCTCGATGCCAGCCTGACCTAGCCACCCTCCTAATTAGGGGGAAACGGCTGGATCTCGATACAAACAAACAAACAAACATACATACATACATACATACATACATACATACATACATACATACATACATACATACATACATACAAACATAGTGTTGAAAGGTGAGACGTTTAGCGTATAGTTTGAATACAAAAAAATATAGAAAACTGCTTTTAAAATCTTTCAAATAAATGCAATTAAACATATAAACAGTATAAAAATCAGAGGTCGATTTTTTTCAGTGAGTCGCAAAAAATTCCTAGACTGAAACTGGGAAATAATTCCTCAGCAGAGAGGAACGATTCATCACGGCCCATGAATGATCGCCAACAGTTTGAAGCCTAAGTTATATCTAAAACACTCACGGAAGAGGATAAATATTGAACCCTCAATGTAAAAATCCTCTCGTATTTTCGAATAAATGAACAATTAACCCATTCTTTTCATTTCACGAACTCTTCTTTTTATGGAGAAAACCTAACGCCCAGCTCGATAACCTGGTAGGTTTGGGAGGATGTCTTAGTGAAGGTTCCAGCTCCTTCAGCCTCAGGTGCAGCAGTAAACCTGCTTTTCCTCCAGACTCTTGCCCATTTCCTTGTCGCGCCTTGAGCATCTCCGCCGTGCTCATCTGAGCGCGTGACATCACATTAACGTCTTCCTCGGGGGCACATGTTTCCTCGACTGGCCATATGACTTTCTCCTTCATTTCTATGAGACGCAACAAATTATGAAGGGATGCTTGTAGCGCCACGGCAATGTCATCTTTTCCGAAACTGTACAGTGTAGAGACAATACTTCCCACCGGTTCTGCTAGTTTATCAGCCTGGACAATCAAAGCATGTATTTCTGTGACGAGGCCTACGTCTTCGAACGTGCTGCCCTCTTTGGTGCTGTGCTTTTTCCTCTCAAGCTTTTTCCTGTTCTTGGCCGAGCGATACGTGCGTCCAGAGGCACTAGTTCCAGTGTGTGACCGTGACCCCTTGCTGTGGGACGCTCCTGTGACTGTGCTAGCGTCGCTGTACAAATCTGAGTCCATAGCAACCTCACCTACTCCCTCCAGTAGATCAGTCTGCTCCTTTGACATGTTCTCACGGACCACGACTAGTCGAGCGCAACGAATAGTCAAGGTGTCACAGAGCTCATGGACAATCTTTTGGAGGTTGTTGCTGTGTCGCATCAGCTCGGGAATGACATTGGTTTCGATGAGATCGGGTCTATTGTGCTGGTACGCTATACAAATGGCGTCATCCCAACAGTGAGCCAAACTTAAGCATGCCACAGTTTCCTCCTCGTTCCTCAAGTAGTCTTTGTAAATAATCGCTGCTTCTGCGTGCATCTTTTTCTCTTTTAAAACCTCGATCGTTGTTTCATAAAGATCCGACATTTGTTCTCTTGAATACTGCATTTTCGACGCCAAAATAAATACCCTCCTCCAGTTGCCAAGTTGTTTGAAGGCGTCCAGCGCCTCCTGGTGTTTTCCTGCTCTCTCGTACAACAAAGCCGCTTCATAGTAATACCCTCTGCCAAGGTTGTAATCTCCGTACGATTCGGCGACAGCTACATAGAGGGGAGTGCCAGGAATGAATTCTTCAAGAGCCACACTGAATATTTTTTCTTTCTTGATCAGAGCTAAACACTCTTCGAGGTGCCCAGAACCTGTGTTCTTGATCGATTCGAAAGCTCTTCTGTATCTCTTCAAATAAACGTTTATACTGTACTTCATGTAACTGTCTTCCATTTGTTTTAAATTATTCAAGAAAGGCAAAAATTCTTTGGGGTCTTTCTGAGATTTTTCAAATACCATCATGACAAGGTCGAAGTCATACGTGCCCAGAGCAACATCACAAAGCACATTAGCATCCGCAATGTACAGCAAGTGCCTTAACCCCTCCTCCGCTGTTATCTTCAAGTTCATTAATTTTTTATCTTTTATGTCTTTAACTTTCTTCAAGGCTTCATCCATTTGGGTGTCATCCATCTTGACATAAGATGTTAACACTGGCAGCAGGTATTTATTTTCGTCAATAGCCACCATGGCCTTACGCATAGCAATGCAAACGCGATCGACTTTAGACATTCCACAGGCATCGTACTCAGAAAGTGCCGGCCGCAGCACATCTTTGTAATTAAAAGCATAGAGTGTCTGAGTGGTGTCTTCGTTTTTGAGACTGGCCAGGAAGAGATCAACCCTACCTGGATTGTTGACAGATTCAACAAATTGAGAGCAGTGGTCAAGGAACAGCCGCGGATGATGGTCGAACACAAGGTTCATGTCCACTCGATGTTTCCTCATGAGTTCGAGGCAGATGTTGTAACTGCCATTTCCCAACAATCTTTGTAAGATGTGAACCAACAACTCTCTTGGGACGATTGTTTCAATATTCCCGCGTGGCATCTGCAGCACCACTTCACTGTCCCGGCTTAGAGCTGTCACCAACTTGGAGCCTCGCTCCACATTTCGCTCCCCACAGGCAGAAAAAACTCCTTGCGCAACCGAGTTGATCGCAGTGTGGTCAAGAGGTACCATCAACAACTTGTGGTTAGTGGTGGTGAGCAAGAGATGATCATTATGAATATGAAAAGAAGAACAGTTTCCTGAAAGTTGTTTGCTACCATAATAGAGTCTGTGTCGAGCAGAAAGCCCAAAGATAGCAGTGTTTCCATTGATCGACGCACATTCCATTTGAAGACAAGGAGCACCAAACACGATAGGAGATCCCTGTACATCCAATGCAGGAGTCAAACCGCGTTCATCGTGCTTCAACCGATAGACCTCACCAGATGTGTTCTGCAAAAAGACGATACCGCAACAGCCAACGGCTCGTAGGAAAGGCCCATGAGCTACCGTGATCTTGTTTACTTGAGCGCCAAACCCGCTCAAGTCTATGAAGAGGACACTTTCCTTGCATGTCTCTAAGTCGTAATGAACTGTAAAAAAAAGATTGCCCATCCAGACACAGTTGTACAGACGTGAATTCTCAAAGAGCTTCTTGTCCACCTCGCTAAGATCAAACTGCATGACAGGCTTGTGAACAGGGTAGGTTATTTTGAATGTATGAGCGCGGCCGAAGCGGTAGTCCACCTTGCAGCCAGCATTATCGAGATCTTCAAGAGCGTCGACAGGTGTTAAAAAAGTGAGACGGTTACCATGAAGCACGCACACGGAGTTGCTGTTGTCGCTTAGCCTGGCCACATCACTACTGGAATAAGTTCTAAGATCGGCACTGCTCAATGCAGGGAAAACCACGTCGTGAATTTGATCAGGAAAGGTTACCTCGTATGCGCTCATTGGCGGAGGAATTTTACCTTTTTTGAAAGGGGTTATCAACAACCGGTTGCCTTTAACAACAGACACAAGTGCAAGGTCCTCCTCACTCAGCCCAATCGACCGGTCAACACCAAAGCTGAAAGTATAGGTCGAGATGCGATCTTTGCTCAACACGTACAATGTCATGGCCTGTAGTGTGTCCCACAACACAGAATGCACATGAGGTATGGCCATCTCGTTTTTGAGGTACCATATGTAGTTATTGACGGTCCAAACCTGCACGTAATGAATTTCATTATCCTTGCAGCACACCTCGTCTTTTTTTTCCTCAGGAATTGCAGGTTGGAGCCAAACCATCACAACGCTAGAATCTGAATTCCACATCACTTCTTTAACGAAACAGTTTTCTCTTTCAGGAAGTGTAAACTCTCCGTGTCTCAGACCATTCTTTTCAAAAAAAACTATGTTGTACTTGTTGGGAAGACTCTGAGAAGACGTGATGAGACTTCCACTCGGCTTCCAACACAACGACTGCTCCAGCATGTGCACCGGCTCGCTAGTACACTGCAGCACTCCAGCTCTGTTAACGATCCTCAACCTGCGGCTGTTTGTAACCACATCAACGTAGCTGATAACAAACATTTGTCCGTCGCCTCTCCAGCTGATGCGAGGCTGCCCGTCATCGCTGTCCGACAGCCCCGAAGGCATGGGCTGCCCGGTACCCGCCTTGGCTGCGTGTTTGCCTTCAGACCCATGAAACTGAGTCTCCTTCTTGCCCCAACCGAGCTCGATGAAGGAGGCCTCGCCGAACCCGCTCTCCTGGAGGTTGAACTCGCCCACGGGCAGGAACTGAGAACTGAGCACCATAACCTGGTGCTGCTTGGTCACCACCACCAGCAGTTCTGCGTCAGGGCTCCAACAGGCGCAGGCAATACCGTCGTCCACTGTGCCTGCTATCTCAACCTGCAACCAAGAGGGAGTTTCAGCAAGGTGTTCAGAGTAGTGCTTTGCTTCTTTCATGAAATGTGTATTGCGTCAGGCTGGTGCCTTGCTGTTAGCCTATTTGTTCATCATGCAAGGCAACACACTAGAATATGCATATTGCCTCATAGTTAAACAAGCATTATTGATTTAGGTCACAAGCATGCATACGAAACTTTACCAATTCCTTGGCAGAAGCGATCAGCAACACCACAATGACCGGCAAAATAATGCAGCATAAGGCATACATACAAAATTCAGTCTCATTTCCATAAGGAATACCACAAGAGACTTCCATGCATTACAGAAATGCAGCTTGCAACTAATAACTTTTTATGAAGACAATAGATTACAATAAAAAATTGCCGTTACCCTCAATAGATTAGAATAAAGTGTCAAAGTTTTTCAGTGTATCAGAGTCCGTGTCTTTCTGGCACCAAACGTCAAACCAGCGGTCAGTGTTGCATCAAGTCATCGACAAGTCCTCGTCCGCATCTGGGATTGCTTCGACTCACGGCATGCTCTGGTCACTACAATTTACAACGAGAGATCACAAAAATGTTCAATTCAAAATACGTGAAGATAAAGGGGTCCTCCGAGATGGAGACTATCGGAAGGTAAGATGAAGTATGATTAATTTACAACAGATCAGATTTCAGTAAAGAGGTTTGTCTTTCAAAGATAACTGAGAAGCGGCTCCCCACTGAAATGCCTCCAAGGAAACTCAGTAAGCATTAGGCGAAGTGTTTTAAAACTGGCTGCTGTGGCTTCTGCTGTGGCTGCTGTGGCTTCAGCCGTGGCTTCTGCTAAGTCATGGGCTTTTGTGAGAGGGGCTGAACAATCCATGCAGTATGGGGTGGCGACGCCTCCATGAATTGTCTGTGCATTAGTCTATTATGTCCAATTCTCAATCGGCACAGAATTATCTTAGCTTGTCAAGATCGGCTGCTCGAAGTCACCCTCTATATAAGACAATTTACAAATAACACAGGCTACCTCCTACAGCTATTTAGCTACCTAACAGTGCGTAACATGTTGGCATTTCAAATAGCAAGCTACCTGAAGTAGGGTCACCTAGGGTAATTTGGGGCACGGGGATACTTCAAAGTTATTCAAAATAATTTGTAATAGCTCATTTGATGGGTCTTTAACTGTACTTTCTCATGATATAAAGTTTATTTTGTTAAAAATATCGGGAGGTATAGTCCATTTGCTTTCATTTAACACAAAAAACACAAAATTTGGATGAGTGAATTTTACCCTCCTAAAAAATTTTGTCCACAATAAAAAGTTACTAACATACAGCAAAAGTGAACACACTGTTGGATAGCTTCTATTGTTGGTAAACTAACCAACAAATAATGTTATTTTCTTTAAATTAAATTCTGAGTTTTAGCCAAAAAAGAGAGACTGGGTAATTCGGGTCGGTGGCGTCGGGTGGGGTGAGTTGGAAAAATTGTCGACCAGCTTTGCTTGGTGAAAGCATTAGGCTTTCCAGCTGATAGGGCTACATTTTGTGTTATTTTTTTTAATTCGGACAATGTTTTTTGTTTGTAGTGGTCCAGTATGAAGGGTCTCATTTCCCAGGAGTAGTCAGAAACATTATGAAGAAAGACGTCATTGTCAGCTGCATGCAAAGAGACATGAATAATACATGGAAGTGGCCTGAAATTAGGGAAGACATCAGCTTTTATGATATCAAAGACATTGTTGAAATAATCCAGCCTCCATCATCAGTTGGCACTCGAGGGCAGTATGCTGTGTCAGAGGCTTGAAAAATATTGGAAGATATAGGCCTCAGTATTACAAGATTGTACATATTAGATTATTAGATAGGTTCCTAGGTTAGATTTTTAATAGCTATAAAGGCCTAAGTAACAATAAGGTAGTGACCACCATATTTGAAAACTAATTTAAAGTGAAAACATTGGAAGTGCATTTGGACTAAAAACGAAGTTTGAAAAAAGTTTATTATGTAGGCATACAAATCTAGCAACTGGACTCACAAAATGATGAAGACAGCAAGGAAGACATGCTCTACAATATTTGTTAAGGTCAAATTAATATAGAGTCAATAGATCATGTTTATATTTGATTTCAATTGCTGACCCAAATAGTCCCACCAGGACCCTGTGGTTGTTTGGGTTGCTTTTTTTTTAAACCCAATTTTGGGGATCTAATGCATGTCATCTTAAAGCCAAGACATACTACACTGCTCTGATCATAACATAAAAATTTTGATAATTTGAATACCTTTTCTGCAGTAACCAAAAATATGAAAAGTGTGCCCAAAATTACCCCGGGTGACCCTAGCTGTTACACAGCTATTTGAGAGTGATGACAGCTGGAGGTATGAGTAACAAACAACACTTATTGGCAATAGAACTTTGCCTTATGACAAATTGATATCTCTCCAGGGATGGTGAATATTGTATAGCTACATAAAAATGTAGCTACCTAGTTATAGTTACAAAAACACTAATGTGCAAATATTGTAACAGGTATCGACATGAATAGAAATGAAGTCCTTTTTATGCTGTTTAATAGAACAAAATATTTTTTTTTTCTGTGTGTTGTCAACTGCATGGTGAGCATGTTACATTAAGATTAGTTTCTAATATTGTCTATGGAACGCACTCTCATATAGCTAGACATTAATGCCCTAAAAAGAAGCAAAGGATATTTATTTGGGCTACTTTCAAGTTGAAAAGAAAAAAAATACAATTCAATTAGCTAACCAAAAAGTATCCTTGGACGTGTACTGAAACCTACCCATGTTCACATGTACAAAGGTCGAGAGGGAGCTCGTGGGTTGGGTAGGTTTGATATGATCATGTAAGTATAGGTGAGGGGGCAAATAAAGGCATTTATTGTTGAGACATTTTCCTGCAAGATCGCTATAACTGCTATATTAAAATACATCTTTCTTCCAGAAGTATTATATACAAGCTCAAACACTACTAACCTCCCTGTCCTCTGTGCTATATAGTAACACATCTCCCTCACTGGTTGTGACACACACATTAGTGTCAACCACATCACATGACAAGATAGCAGATGTTGATACATCACAGTCCTTCCAAGTCAGCAATAGCAGCACATCAAGTGGTTCTCCATCACTGCACCTCTGAAACACAAAATTGGTTACAATTTTTACTTAGAATCAGAAATAGAGAAGGCTGAGTAACAACTTGGATATCTCCAAACCATGCCTTTATAAAGACATACTTGAGCATCTTATATTTTGCAATTTAGGCTAGCTTGGTCACTACATACTTAGCCAACAATGGTGAAAAACTAAGCTCAGCAATAAAAAAAGTCCACAATAATGATTTAATTACAATAGTCTTTTAATATTTTAATTTAAGATTTAGCTACAAGCTAAGTAGTGCTAGCAACAATCATATGTAGATAGCTAGCTGCTGCATAAATAAGATTAGCTACATCACTACTTTAGCTATCTAAAATGACAGGAAATAGCCTGAACTGAAATAGAACAAATTGAATTGAACACTGATATGAGCAACATAACTACATAATATTTTCATTAGGATTAGAGGGATCAAAATTTCTAGTGCATTCAAGTCAATGTCTTTTGGGCACTGAATGGCAAATCAGCAAAAAAAAGGGGCAATGAGTTATTGACAGGTAATTGCAGTCTATGAGTTAGTCTTGGCCCAAGTCATCGTTATTGAAAGAAAATTTTGGGTTCAGTCTTATTCAAATAAGGACGGAACACTCCCCTTCAAAAAAGGAGGGATTGAAAGGTAGAAAAGATGAGATTTGGTCAGTTCAAAGCAATAGAATTTAGTTAAAACGTTACTCTGTTCGATATATCTCAGAAGATTTACCTGACTGAAGTGTTTCAGAGGGAGCTCTGAAAATCTTAGGAAGAGCATATAAGAGTAGCTAAAGGAACCAGTTCACTCCTGGGAATGCAAGTGCATTGAAATTCCATCCAGGTCTAACATTTCACAAATTAGTCAAAATATATGTGTTAATCAATCAAAAAATATTTTTCAATGAATTAAAATAGCTTTGATCATTTGTCAAATAAATAGTTTGCAAATACATCAAATAGGTTTCAATATTCATCATGAAACAGATAGTAAATTCATCAAAATGGGTTTGTAAATTTTTAAAAATACACTCGTAAATGAATGAAAATAAACTTGAAAATAAATCAAATAGCTAGGTATGGTATTTACTCACCAGTCGGCATGAATAAAGACCTTTGGTATCAGCCAAGAACAATTGGTGGTCAAAAGCCAGAGGGCAGAGCTTTAAATTGTCATGATTACAACAATCCAAGCTAGATATTGAGAGCAGCCTCAGGTTATGCATTGTTAGCTTAGCTATATGATAGAGTTGTTAGGAGTAAACCCTACCATGCAAAACTGAAAAAAAAAATTATGCTCTTGATAAATTTCAATATAAAAATGAAGCTCGGCAACAAATTGAGGCCAACAGAGCAATTCTTGTAGTTGCTGAAGCAATCCTTGGAGAGGCCAATGGAGCAATCCTCGTAGTAGCTGGAGCAATTTGGAGAGGCCAATGGAGTAATCCTTGTAGTTGCTGGAGCAATTCTTGGAGAGGCTAATGAAGCAATCCTTGCAGTTGCTAGAGCAATCCTTGTAGTTGCTGGAGCAATCCTTGTAGTTGCTGGAGCAATCCTTGTAGTTGCTGAAGCAATCCTTGGAGAGGCCAATGGAACAAGCCTTGTAGTTGCTGGAGCAATCCTTGGAGAGGCCAATGGAGCAATCCTTGGACTGTCCCACAGCTGGGCACAGTCCATAAGCCAGATGATGCATAGCTATAGTGTCATGTGTAAGTAAATGACCAGAAAAAAAAATACTGTAGCCACTTTCAAATGCACAACTAATATCCTGATGCTGGATGTTCATACCACAGGGTGAAACGTTTAGGCCCAAGTGTAAACTTCCTTTCAACACCTAGGTATGAACTTTTTTTACAATGTCCTCAGATAAGTCAACAATACCATAGCCATATGCCTTTGTATTGATGTTCTGGCAATTAGTTCATTATAGAAATGAAAAAATACCTTGTTTACATATTGTACTGTGTTTTCATATAAAAACATTTTTCCATATAGCTAACTAGCTAAATATTTGTTCATCTGAACATACTTGGGAGTCATAATTATTTCAAGGTTTGGAGGAATGACTTACAGTAAAGGTATCTCACCTTTGCAGCCCCCCGCAGCCCCCCACAGCCCCACCAACAGGGTATGCAGACATGGAAAGCAGTATACCTCAGCGTGCCAGCTATCTAAAGAACAGCACGGCATCAAAACTGCAGCAGGGCGCTGGTTGGATTGCGCTTAGCAGGTCAAACTAGAAACACTGATAAGTCAACAATTGCACACAACTGTCAGAAACACAAATAAAGCCACAAAATCAAAGGTATTAAGTCATGTAAAACTCAAAACTCATGGTCCTTTGACATAGCTCCTGTGCACATTATCTCCCTACAAAGAACACAGCCTTGCGTATTATGACATGCTGTAGCATCAACCAAAGTGCCCCCGCAGTTCCTGCATATTTTGGAATAACTCAAAAAGTACCAAACCAAGATACCTTGTATTTGTGGTGTGTTTCGTTATTATTGTGTCTACAAAGCACCATAAGTTTCAACATTCTATCAACAACAACAAAAAAGTTATGAAAAAAAAACATTAGGGGAGCTATAATGCTCCCGAACTGGGGTGACTCTCCACATCGAATGAAAAGACTCCCTGCACTTTCCCCCATATATCTAACAATTTGAGCATGAATAGAAAGAGTTTGGCTATAACAATACATGCCTGTATTATTAGGGATATATACAGGGTGGCCCAAGAGTCACTTCACAGTTGTAAACATTTATCATAAAAGAACTGTTGGGGTTAGGTGAATCAAATAAAGTAAAAATTAAAGAGGAAATTCCAAAGTTTCAAATTGTATCTGTGCTACAGCTATTAGGTATATATCAGAGTTTCATATTAAATTATAATTATACGGGCCAAGAATTCTTCTATCAGTTATGCCACACCAAACCGTAACCTTCTGTGGATGGCTTGATTGTGTGTGAATGATCATTGGGTTTTCAACTCCCCAGAAACAATAATTTTGTTTTTTGACATATCCACCCAAATGAAAATGGGCCTCATCTGACATGATAAGATGTGAGAGAAATGCTTCATCGTTTGTTAGCCTCAAAAATGTAAATGCAAATTCCTTTCTTTTCTGGTAATCTTGAAACTGTAAGTGTTGCGCCACTTGAA
>SDVV010026973.1:0-12176 GCA_016164225.1 Gammarus roeselii | reverse complement strand
CCTTCATTGCCAGAATGTGGCTACTGGCTAGGGACGCCCCGACTAAATATCACCTTCATTGCCAGAATGTGGCTACTGGCTAGGGACGCCCCGACTAAATATCACCTTCATTGCCAGAATGTGCTACTGGCTAGGGACGCCCCGACTAAATATCACCTTCATTGTCAGAATGTGGGTAGTGGCTAGGGACGTCCCGACTAAATATCACCTTCATTGCCAGAATGTGGGTACTGGCTAGGAACGCCCCGACTAAATATCCCTTCATTGTCAGAATGTGGGTAGTGGCTAGGGACGCTCCGACTAAATATCACCTTCATTGCCAGAATGTGGGTAGTGGCTAGGGACACTCCGACTAAATATCACCTTCATTGCCAGAATGTTTATAGTGGCTAGGGACGCCCCGACTATAGATCACCTTCCTTGTAAGAATGTGGGTAGTGGCTAGGGACGCCCCGACTAAAGATCTCCTTCATTGCCAGAGTGTGAGTAGTGGCTTGGGATGTCCCGACTATAGATCACCTCCATTGCCAGAATGGGGGTAGTGGCCAGGGACGCCCCGACAAAAGATCACCTTCCTTGCCAGAATGTGGGTAGTGGCCAGGGACGCCCCGACAAAAGATCACCTTCCTTGCCAGAATGTGGGTAGTAGCTAGGGACGCCCCTACTTTAGATCACCTTTCTTGACAGAATGTGGGTAGTGGCCAGGGACGCCCCGACAAAAGATCACCTTCATTGCCAGAATGTGGGTACTGGCTAGGGACGCCCCGACAAAAGATCCCCTTCATTGCCAGACTTTAACCCACGACTTACCGAGCCTGAATCCAAGTCGTTGCCATTGCGCTGCAGGGGATAAAAAACTCTAATAGAATTTATTTTTCATATACATCATTGTCAATGCAGAAGTTTTCGATAATGTCAAACATGTCTATTCATGCTATTGACAGTTTTGTGAGGTTTCTGATCGAAGAATCTTAGTAGAGATCATTTATCATTATTCCAGTAGCTAATCAATGCTGACGGACAGGATTATTTTCAAATATAATGCCCGCAAAGGATATGCATTGGAGGACTGCGTGCTCAATAGAATTTGATTGTGTTTGCTTATACTTGGGCGCAGTGAGCGTAACGTATCCATTACGTATTCAACTCAAATGTTAGTGTGCATTCCAAAACTGACTTACGAATGCACACTTAGGGAGCAGCACAAAAACTCCTACTGTGCAATTTCCTTGTGGATGCACACTTTCATCTCTAAGATTTTCTCTGCGTGAATGCACACTTCCTTAATGTACACTTAATGCAATCGCCTGGAATTTACGACGTGTTCATCAATGCACACGCTTAATGAGCAATGTTAATGCACAGTTAATGAGTAATGTTAATGCACACTTAATGAGCAATGTAAATGCACACTTAATGAGCAATGTAAATGCACACTTAATGAGTAATGTTAATGTACACTTAATGAGCAATGTTAATGCACACTTAATGAGCAATGATAATGCACACTTAATGAGCAATGTTAATGCACACTTAATGAGCAATGGTAATGTACTCTTATTTCCGTATTTGCAGTCAGATTATGATTTTGTCTGCGATGCCCTTCAATTCTTTTTTCTTCGAATTTTCTGAGTGTAAAGTCTAGTGGGAAGGGTTTCGTTGACGGCGATGGTGGATGATGCTCTGGCTCCCAACTTTCCGTTCCATTAAAACAGACTAAATATACCTCGTAAATAGGAACAAGCATTGGGCATGACGGCCTCCATTATTTAAACTGATTTTCTACCCTAGATGAATTTGTTGTAAAGGGCTCAGAGTGATACATTTTGGTTCCCGAAGATTCAGATCATCCTCCAATTTCGTGTTTTCAGAAAAGAATGCAACAGTTACTGTTATGGCAAAGAAAGGAGGGAGATTTCTTTTACTTAAAGTTTATTATTATTATTAAATATTTTTATTTCCATCGTCAAGCAATGGGTTTTCAATACCTGGGTCTAACACATCAAACTTATTTTTTTAAATGCCGTATTTGAATTAGCGAAGCGAGAAATAAAAATGAATTTGTGACAGCACATCTTCTGTCGGCGGCTAATTTGTAGCTACTTCGTGTTGCAAAACAGTTTTCACAATATGTGCTATTTTTTTAAGTGAGAAACTCATGGGCATGGGATTGATAAATCCAAAATTAAAGAATACATCGCAGCTCATCTCTAGTAGGCGGCTGGCTTGTCCATCATGGAACCGAATGGAATACACAATATACCATTAAATATATACCAACACCTATATATTCATACTAATATACATATACATGAACGAACATATAAATACAAATACATATACATGTACACATACAGATACACACATATACGCGTACCTACCTACATACATATATGGACGACAACCAGTTAAATTCAGTGGGGTAGTACAAAACTCAGATGGACGGAGTTCTCCAAGAGAAGAATAGAGAACAATGTTACCTTTTATGATGGCGATTGTAACTTAAAAATGGTACTGTAATTGGTAGAATTCATCAATTTATTTATATTTGTATCGAATTTACTTATGTGAGAGAGAGCGGCTACAAATTATTCATCGACAGACAGAGCACACTTTAAAAGGATTGAGACATTGAAATAGATGAGACGTTAGTTGACAGCAAGGGTAATTGGCAGGGGTAATTGTTGATTAGTGTGTAGATATAATAACCAGCTACAGCTAAGTATCAATGAATCACAAGTCGGATGAATATACTTCGTTAAAGGAGACAAGGTAGAGTATTAGCTTATAGGGCAATGATTGTATCATCAAAAATGGTTCGGTAATTGTTAGAACCAGTTCAATGAGTGATATTAAAATCGAGTTAACCTTTGTTGAAGTTAGAAGCTGCCTATTGTTCCTCGAAAAAACTGAGTTTGTATTTTAATAATACTAAAACGAATAGGTACATTTAAAACATAGAAATAGACGAAACGCTAGTTAACACTTATGGTAATTGGCAAAGATAATTGTGATCGGTAGCAACATAGAAAACGTATGTATAGCATTGAATCGGGGCCGCCATCATCAACATCTTTACTGTCTGCATCAAGCAAGACTTATTCCTGCGCGAGTCCCGTCGTGTTGACGAGAAACATCAACAATGTAGGGTTACTGCATTTCCTGCACCACTTTACAGAAACACTATAGAAAACACCCAAACAAATTACCCGCTTTTCCCATACGGCGACCACAAAGACTTTACAATCTGCATGCCACTTTCCCCTTCAGTTGTTTAGTGCAGTTGTGTCGAGCTGCTTTTTCTCTCTATCCCTCACGATGTCATCTGGTGGTCGTCTAGTGCCCTTGTCAGCCGGCCGCCCTGCTCTCGCAGCCACTCACTGCTCAGGTCCGAGAGAAGTTGGCCGGTTGTTCGGCGCGGGTAACGTATGGCCGACGGGCAGGTTTTACCGAGCATTCGTTGAAAGCCCTCCCGCTGAGTTGCACTAGAAAAGGGAGAAACACAGGTGGAAAGAAGTAGTCTTTATGTAGATAATGGTGCAGGGAATTCAGAAGAAACAGGGGGACTGTGTTCCTGGTGTTTCATTGCAAATGCTGCACAGTACATGTATACGACCTCTCTTGCCGACGATTATTTAGACCTGACCCCCCCCAAATTGTGTTCTTTCCTTGGTTTCTGGGTTAATGGCCGTGGAAAGTTTTTACTCGTATAACTCTATATCCTAGGAAAAAAATAGAATCTCTGAAGTACTTTCTATTCTATCGAACTGACTAAAGATTAGGAGGTGTTTTGAAGCGAGAGCTGAGGTTAATTTAGACCAATTTAGGGTTCATTGAAGTCAGCAGATGATTTTCTTTTCTTTATTGAATGATTACTGAAACATATTAGCGGTGAAATCATTCAGTCGTTATAATGAGCTTCATCGAAGAACAGAGACGGCCAAATGACTCACTTCCATTGTTTTATAAAGCTGAAAATACTTCAGCTAACATACGTGAAGCTTTACAGCTGAAAATACTTCAGCTAACATACGTAAAGCTTCACAACTGAAAACGCTTCAGCTATCATACGTAAAGCTTTACAGCTGAAAATACTTCAGCTAACATACGTGAAGCTTTACAGCTGAAAATACTTTAGCTAACATACGTAAAGCTTTACAGATGATAATGCTTCAGCTAACATACGTAAAACTTTACAGCTGAAAATACTTCAGCTAACATACGTAAAGCTGTACAGCTGAAAATACTTCAGCTAACATTCGTATAGGTTTACAGCTGAAAATACTTCAGCTAACATACGTAAAGCTTTACAGCTGAAAATGCTTCAGCTAACATACTTAAAGCTTTACAGCTGAAAATACTTCAGCTAACATACGTAAAGCTTTACAGCTGAAAATGCTTCAGCTAACATACTTAAAGCTTTACAGCTAAAAATACTTCAGCTAACATACGTAAAGCTTTACAGCTGAAAATGCTTCAGCTAACATACGTAAAGCTTTACAGCTGAAAATGCTTCAGCTAACATACGTAAAGCTTTACAGCTGAAAATACTTCAGCTAACATTCGTAATGTCTACATGAATAGAGTGCCAGTTTGCACAGACCACCGGTTGGCAGCACCCAATAACGCTCTCTTGGTAATGCTCCTGTTCCTCTTAACGCTCACAGCGATTCACGGCCACGTGGCTTACATGAGCCTATTTTGTTGCTCGTTTCCTTAGGCGCTCCTTTATTTTTCAGCAATCTTTTACAAGCGTTCCATTGTTTTAGGGCCAGAATAGCTTGGCGCCCCCTTCTTTAATAACTAACTTGGTACCGTCTCTGAGTGTAGCTTCTACCTGGGGAATAGGTTGGTTATATTTCCCGAGGCTTCCCTGGAATTGAACCCCATTTTCAATATTGTACGGCTGTTCTTACGTAAAGTTGAGTTGGGTTAGGTGAAGACAGGCTCCATTTGTTTATTTTAAATTAGGTAAGGTTATTTTAAGAGCGGTTTGGTTGAATTAAATGGAATAAAAACCCGTCTGACAGACCATAAACATTATAATTAGAGAAGTCTCGAGCTGGTCGAAGTAATTGATCGTCGTAGGGACGAATGTGCCGCTTACGTCGAGGCTCTCTCAACGGGTTAAGACGTGTTAATAGTGATCTCTTGCATCCATTTACGATTTTTTAGTTAGCTGTTAAGGCAGTCGTGGTTACGTCGGTGGCGATAAAATCTCGTGTAGCCCAAGAATAGTCGAGAATAAACAAAACTATCTGAACTATTTCCCTCACTTGTTTTAGTAGGCATAGCAAAAGTTAGCGCACAAAATGAACTGCTATTATGAAAGAAGGACTTTTGTGTGTATAGCTCTAGTAAATAGTTGTTATAAACATGGCAGCCTCCTGTCAATAACTAATGCCAGTAGTTATATAATAGAAAACAATGTTACGTATCTTAATGCGTGAATTACCTTTTTATACACTACATGTTAATATAAACCAGAGGACTAGGCATAGTGGAGGATGTAAGAGATGTAGAAAATACTCAAGCTGATCTGAAAGAAATCTTCAAGTGGGCTGCATGAACAACATGCCATTCAATTAATCCAAACTTGAATTACTGACATATGGAAAAGATTCTGACCTAGAAACAAGATCTTTATATCATTCTAGCAACAATGAAGTCATTGAAGAAAAAGAAAGCTTACGTGATTTTGGTGTAACAACGCAGAATAAGGCGTTATCCGACAAACAAATTGCATAGATTGAGGCTGGTGGCAGAAGACTGTTCCTGCGCCTGAGAACATTTTTTTCATGAGATAAAAGAACAATGATGACTCTTTGGAAAAAACTAATCAAATGAGTTATGAACAATGGCTCTCCCCTCTGGATCCCATATAAGCGGATAGATCTGGAACGTCTTGAAGCTCTTAACAGAAGCCACCTCAAAAAATACAGAGGTGAAAGAACTGAATTATTACGACAAATTGAATTATCTTGAAGCGATACTCAATCCAAAGATGTTATGAAAGATTCATGGTCATGAACGTTTGGAAAATTTTGGAATGCTACACGGCTAATGTAAACTAAAACCTTGCAGCCGAAGTGTCAATGAGGAATCAGGCAAGGATTGGCAGAATGTGCCATTTCAAAGTGCCAGAACGGCCGGGCGGTGAAAAAATGCAATCCGTAGCATTTAACATTCTCACAAGCCGGGCACCTCGGCTATTCAATCGAATGCCACTGGAAATAAGTGAAATCAAAATCAAACAATTGTCAGCCACAGCAAACATCTTGACAAGTACCTCGATTGTATTACTGATAAACCTATACTGAATAGATACCCTCACTGTGGAGAAAACTCTCTACTCCAACACATCGCCGAGCCAACATCTGACTGGCGAATGTGGCTGCAACATGCAAATGCTGATGTCACAGCAGGAGTGGGTCAGGTGGCAGCCACGCTGCGACCAGCTTTTTAAAGCGAAATTACTTTATGTTTCCAAGTAAGTATTCAAGGATATTCGTTGCAGTGTCCGGCTAAAGTTTCAACCTTCTTACTACGTGAAGGGAGAAGTCACTGAATGAAAAGAAGGCACGAAGTCGAAAATGGAATTCTGACCTCTCCGGCAACAAGTTGCGCAACCCGTCGCATGAGAACAGCGATGGGTTGCGCGACACAATTCGTGTAGCGGATACACTACACGCAGTATTGAGACTGCGTTGAGCGCCTCTGATGGTCCGTGATTGGGTGCGCGAGAGCAGCACGCTGCCGACACTCAATGCTGAACAGTTGTAGCTTTGTGCAGTGCCGTGATTTTGCTCAGTTAGTTTTCTTACATTACAGATTAACAACTTTTTCTTGTATGGTATTTTGACGCGAAATAAAATTCAAGTGCTAGTATATACGTTGCTGATTTTTTTGTCAGATTTATCTCAGAAATATATGTTTTTTCGAATTGCTCTACAAAATCTGCGTCATATTGCGATCGGATGAGGGCGCTTTGTACATGCTCTGAATCATTGCTAGCATACTATTTATAAGGGCACTCCTCTGCATGGCTGACTGACATCTAAATAGGAGGTGAACTCATATAACCGGTTCTAGACTAATCATCAATCAATGGTATAATTCACTGCTCTTATAATTATTTCAGATATTTACTAAATTATCCTTAAAATAGACACATATTTCGGCATTTTTACTCAGTCGAATATTCAGATTAAATAAATATTTCACTCATTGACTCCAATCAACCCAACAGCTGTCAGTTCAGTCATCGCTGTCACTTCAGTCATCGCTGTCAGTTCAGTCATCGCTGTCGGTTCAGGCAATGCTGTCAGTTCAGGTAGCGCTGTCAGTACAGGCAGCGCTGTCAGTTCAGTCATCGCTGTCAGTTCAGTCATCGCTTTCAGTTCAGGTAGCGCTGTCAATACAGGCAACGCTGTCAGTTCAGTCATCGCTGTCAGTTCAGTCATCGCTTTCAGTTCAGGCAACGCTGTCAGTACAGGCAGCGCTGTCAGTTCAGTCATCGCTGTCAGTTCAGGCAACGCTGTCAGTTCAGGTAGCGCTGTCAGAACAGGCAACGCTGTCAGTTCAGTCATCGCTGTCAGTTCAGGCAACGCTGTCAGTTTAGGTAACGCTGTCAGTACAGGCAAAGTTGTCAGTTCAGCTATCGCTGCAAACACAGGCAACGCTGTCAGTTCAGTAATCGCTGTCAGTTCAGGTAGCGCTGTCAGTTCAGGCAACGCTGTCAGTTCAGGTAGCGCTGTCAGTACAGGCAACGCTGTCAGTTCAGGTAGCGCTGTCAGTTCAGTCATCACTGTCAGTTCAGGATGCGCTGTCAGTTCAGGCAACGCTATCAGTTAAGGTAGCGCTGCCAGTACAGGCAACGCTGTCAGTTCAGGTAGCGCTGTCAGTTCAGTCATCGCTGTCAGTACAGGCAACGCTGTCAGGTCAGGTAACGCTGTCAGTATAAGCAGCGCTGTCAGTTCAGGTAGCGCTGTCAGTTCAGTCATCGCTGTCAGTACAGGCAACGCTGTCAGTTTAGGTAGCGCTGTCAGTTCGGGTATCGCCTTCAGTACTGGCAGCGCTGTCAGTTCAAATATCGCTGTCAGTACAAGTAACGCTGTCGGTACAAGGAACGCTGTCAGTACAAGTAACGCTGTCAGTACAAGTAACGCTGTCAGTTCCGGTACTGCTGTCAGTTCATGCAGCGCCGTCAGTTCAGGCAACGCTGTCAGTACAAGCAACGCTGTCAGTTCAGATAGCGTCGTCAGTTTAGTTATCGCTGGCATTCCAGGTAGCGCTGTCAGTTCAGGTAGCGTTGTCAGTTGAGGTAGCGCTGTCAGATCAGCTATCGCTGTCAGTAAAGGCAATGCTGTCAGCTCAGGTAGCGCTGTCAGTTCAGGTATCGCTGTCAGAACAGGCAACGCTGTCAGCTCAGGTAGCGCTGTCTGTTCAGTCATCGCTGTCAGTTCAGGTAGTGCTGTCAGTACAAGCAACGCCGTCAGTTCAGGTATCGATGTCAGTACAAGCAACACTGTCAGTACAAGCAACGCTGTCAGTTCAGGTAGCACTGTCAGTCCAGGTATCGCTGTCAGTACAGGAACCGCTGTCAGTTCAGGTAACGCTGTCAGTTCAGGTAGCGCTGTCAGTTCAGGTAGCGCTGTCAGTACAGGCAACGCTGTCAGTTCAGGTAACGCTGTTAGTACAAGCAACGCTGTCAGCTCAGGCATCGCTGTCTGTACAGGCAACGCTGTCAGTTTAGGTAGCGCTGTCAGTTCAACTATCGCTGTCAGTACAAGTAACGCTGTCAGTACAAGTAACGCTGTCAGTTCCGGTAGTGCTGTCAGTTCAGACAGCGCCGTCAGTTCAGGCAGCACTGTCAGTTCAGTCATCGCTGTCAGTACAGGCAACGTTGTCAGTACAGGCAACTCTGTCAGTTCAGGCATCGCTGTCAGTACAAGCAACACTGTCAGTTCAGATAGCGTTGTCAGTTTAGGTATCGATGGCATTCCAAGTAGCGCTGTCAGTTCAGGTAGCGTTGTCAGTTCAGGTAGCGCTGTCAGATCAGCTATCTCTGTCAGTAAAGGCAACGCTGTCAGCTCAGGTAGCGCTGTCTGTTCAGTCATCGCTGTCAGTTCAGGTAGTGCTGTCAGTACAAGCAACGCTGTCAGTTCAGGTATCGCTGACAGTACAGGCAACGCTGTCAGTTCAGGTAGCGCTGTCATCACATGCAACGCTGTCAGTTAAGGTATCGCTGTCAGTTCAGGTAGCGCTGTCAGTTCAGGTAGCGCTGTCAGTTCAGGTAGCGCTGTCAGTTCAGGTAGCGCTGTCAGTTCAGGTAGCGCTGTCAGTTCAGGTAGCGCTGTTAGTTCAGGTAGCGCTGTTAGTTCAGCTATCGCTGTCAGTACAGGCAACGCTGTCAGCTCAGGTAGCGCTGTCAGCTCAGGTAGCGCTGTCAGTTCAGGCAACGCTGTCAGTTCAGGTGTCGCTGTCAGTACAGGCAACGCTGTCAGCTCAGGTAGGGCTGTCAGTTCAGTCATCGCTGTCAGTTCAGGTAGTGCTGTCAGATCAGCTATCGCTGTCAGTACAGGCAACGCTGTCAGTTCAGGTAGCGCTGTCAGTTCAGCTATCGATGTCAGTACAGGAACCGCTGTCAGTTCAGGTAACGCTGTCAGTTCAGGTAGCGCTGTCAGTTCAGGACACGCTGTCTGTTCAGTCATCGTTGTCAGTTCAGGTAGTGCTGTCAGTATAAGCAACACTGTCAGTTCAGGTGACGCTGTCAGCTCAGGTAGCGCTGTCAGCTCAGGTAGCGCTGTCAGTTCAGGCAACACTGTCAGCTCAGGTAGCGCTGTCAGTTCAGGTATCGCTGTCAGTACAGGCAACGCTGTCAGTTCAGGTAACGCTGTCAGTTCAGGACACGCTGTCTGTTCAGTCATCGTTGTCAGTTCAGGTAGTGCTGTCAGTACAATCAACACTGTCAGTTCAGGTAACGCTGTCAGCTCAGGTAGCGCTGTCAGTTCAGGTATCGCTGTCAGTACAGGAACCGCTGTCAGTTCAGGTAGCGCTGTCAGTTCAGGACACGCTGTCTGTTCAGTCATCGCTGGCAGTTCAGGTAGTGCTGCCAGTACAAGCAAAGCCGTCAGTTCAGGTATCGCTGTCAGTACAGGCAACGCTGTCAGCTCAGGTAGCGCTGTCTGTTCAGTCATCGCTGGCAGTTCAGGTAGTGCTGTCAGTACAAGCAACGCCGTCAGTTCAGATATCGCTGTCAGTACAGGCAATGCCGGCCGTCAGTGCAGGTAGCGCTGTCAGGTCAGGTAGCGCTGTCAGGTCAGGTAGCGCTGTCAGGTCAGGTAACGCTGTCAGGTCAGGTAGCGCTGTCAGGTCAGGTAGCGCTGTCAGGTCAGGTAGTTCTGTCAGGTCAGGTAGTGCTATCAGGTCAGGTAGCGCTGTCAGGACAGGTAGCGCTGTCAGTTCAGGTAGCGCTGTCAGGTCAGGTAGCGCTGTCAGGTCAGGTAGCGCTGTCAGGTCAGGTATCGCTGTCAGTACAGGCAATGCCGGCCGTCAGTTCAGGTAGCGCTGTCAGGTCAGGTAGCGCTGTCAGGTCAGGTAGCGCTGTCAGGTCAGGTAGCGCTGTCAGGTCAGGTAGCGCTGTCAGGTCAGGTAGCGCTGTCAGGTCAGGTAGCACTCAACGTTGTCAGGTCAGCTTACGTCGCCAGTTCAGATAGCGTTGCCAGGTTATGTTAAGCTGTTAGATTATTTTAAAAGATTAGTTTATAAGGGGCGCCGTCATTTCAGGTAGCGCTGTTTGTTTAAGTAACACTGTCAGTTCGTTTCACGTTGTCAATTAATTTAACGTTGTCAGTTTATACAACGCTGATGGTACAAGAAGCGCTGGCAGTTTAGGTAACGCTGTCAGTTCATTTACCTCGCTGTGTTTAGAGTGTGTAATCATTTTAACAAGCGCTGTCAGTTCGGGTAGCGCTGTCAGTTATGCAACGCTTCCAGTTAATCTAAAGATAACTCTGCAAGTGTCGCTGTCAATTTAGGCAGGGCTGTCAGTTCATGTAGTGCTGTCAGTTCAGGTAACACTGTTTGTTCAGGCACCGCTGTCAGTACAGGCACCGCTGTCAGTTCAGGTAGCGTTGTCAGTTCAGCTATCGCTGTCAATGCAGGCAAAACGTCAGTTCAGGTGGAGCTGTCAGTTCAATGGAACGGTGTCAGTTCAGATAACGTTGTCAGTGTAGATAGTGCTGTCATTAAAAGAAGCTCTGTCATTTCGGGTAGAACTATCAGTTTTGTGTTTCCCGTAAAGGTGATACTGTCAGTCTAGGTTGTGGTGTCAGTTAACGCCGTCTGTTTATGTAACGCAATCAGAACAGTTTACGCTGTAGGCTCATTCTGATCTGATTGAGGTGGCGTGGCATGGCACGGACGCACACTCGCAACACAGCTGGTGGCGTGACATGGCACGGACGCACACTCGCAACACAGCTGGCGGCGTGACATGGCACGGACGCATACTCGCAACACAGCTGGTGGCGTGGCATGGCACGGACGCACATTCGCAGCACAGTTGGCGGCGTGACATGGCACGGACGCACACTCGCAACACAGCTGGCGGCGTGGTATGGCACGGACTCACACTCGCAACACAGCTGGCGGCGTGGCATGGCACGGACGCACATCCGCAACACAGCTGGCGGCGTGGCATGGCACGGACGCACACGCACAACACAGCTGGCGGCGTGGCATGGCATGGACGCACACTCGCAACACAGCTGGCGGCGTGGCATGACACGGACGCACATCCGCACCACAGCTGGCGAGTGTGCGCCCCTGCCATGTCACGCCACAGCTGGTGGCGTGACATGACAGGGACGCACACTCGCAACACAGCTGGCGGCGTGGCATGGCATGGACGCACACTCGCAACACAGCTGGCGGCGTGGCATGGCACGGACGCACATCCGCACCACAGCTGGCGGCGTGGCATGGCACGGACGCACACTCGCAACACAGCTGGCGGCGTGACATGGCACGGACGCACACTCGCAACACAGCTGGCGGCGTGGCATGGCACGGACGCACACTCGCAACACAGCTGGCGGCGTGGCATGGCACGGACGCACACTCCCAACACAGCTGACGGCGTGGCATGGCACGAACACACACTCGCAACACAG
>SDVV010026972.1:0-12176 GCA_016164225.1 Gammarus roeselii | reverse complement strand
TCTAGTTTGTCGCCCATAAAACTGCGTGAAACTTTATCAGAGTAAACGTTTATATTATGTACATTATCGTTCATAAAGGACATTTTTTCACTTACGGCACCTTCACCGACATTATTTTTACACATCGCTCCGCCCTTTAAGCCAGCGGATCTATCTCCGACTAAGTACCAACTCACCGTAGCTTTAGTATATCTGTATTCGAGATGTTTTGTGGAATAAAGGCGTTGAACTTCATGCGTCGTGTGGCCTTATCATATTCAAACAATTTTCCTCCATCTCTAATGATTCGTTTCCTTAACAGACTTCTCCTGATATTGATTTCTAGCTCGGAGATGTATTCTTCCAATGTATTGCCTGAGATATTCTCGCTAGGAACAAACGAAGCTTTTTCAAACCTAACTCGTTCATTTATATCATTCAAATAGTCTATGTAGAATACAATGTTGTCTTGTATATCGTGCTTTTTTATCTTGAACCAGTCATTATAGAATACTTCTACAAGTCCTGGGCTTCACTCTCCCTGTAACTGTATTCCTGGATAAATATTATTAGTAAAACTTGAAGATGTGTTGTTTTGGTACAATTGGCTACTGCCTAGCGATGAGACATAGACAAAAAAGTCCTGCAGTTCCTGCATCTTGTACTGGGTCCTACGTCATACTGACTACAAACCGCTTGTAGAGATCAATATATACCCTAACTAGTAAGACAATGGAACATGTTCAACTTCATATATATTTAGTTACATATATACAACATCTTAGGTAGATTTAGATAAAAAATCCTGAAGACGTGGATGTGCTTTCGTCGCGACTACACTCGCCAAAGACGGTCTCACCCAAGACACGTCGTTTCCTCTTTTTAGCGACGGCAAGTTTATTTTCAACAGATTTTTTGGGAATATCTGGAAGGCCGCAGGCAAGAGTGTTGCAGGAGTTGCGTTTGTTTTTAATTGTTTTGTTTTTAAATTTTAATACTGCTTACAGTTTTAAGCTGGCATGCCTGCGCGCAAATATTGTGCATGGTCCTAAATTGTGCATAGGGTTTCTGGTTATGGATGTCTCTGTATTGTTCATGTTTGATTTTGGATTGTGTCTGGTAATTGAGACCCTTAGCAGCTGATTTTGTGGCGTCGGACTTAAGCAACACGCTGTAACAATTTGGTTGCAAGCAGATGATTTCACTCGGGTAGTCATCGGCTGTTTCGCTTTTCAGTAGTCCCAGCTGTCCTGTCTTGGCTTCATCATACATGGGATGCTTTTTCTGGTAGTTTGAGGAGTCCACGTTTTCAGCCAGAGGAGCTTGTCGCATTTTCGCATCAATATCGGCCATGCCATTGAACTCGAGCAGCAACGAGTTTGTGTCCGAGTAAATGAGCGAAGCGTTGTCGCCGTAGCTGTAGACTTTTGCTTTAGCTTTTTCAAGCACGTAGAATCCAACTTGGAGTGGATGAACCGTTCGGATATTTTTTGCTGGAGGATCATGATGACTTTTTCGGGGGCGATGGCGTAGCAATTTTTCAGGTGGGGATTTGCAGCATGTTTTCGGAACTAGTTGGAGGTGCACACAACCTTAGCCTCTAGACATCTGTTGAGCAGGTTGAACAATAGCTTGCCGTAGATACTATTTGAAAGTTGTTTATACAGGGACTTTCTAAAGGAGTTCGTAGACTTTTGACGTTTCTGGATGTTTTTCATGGTGAATGACTTGAAGGCAAGTTCTTGTTTTATGCGAAAAATTAGATGAATCTTGGTGAAATCCAGTCCTTGCCTGAGAAGTACACGAAGAAGTTCCACGGCAACGAGGTAGTCAGTTTGAGGTAGAGGACTAGCAACCAGCTTAATATCTGCTCGTTTCCGGTTTCTGAGGTTTTCCGAGCCAGTCAAGAGTTTTTTTGTGTAGTGTGAAACATCGGCCAAGGTAACCTCTTTGTGATGTAGCAGTAGAGGCAGCTCGTCTGTTTTCCGTTCAACTTCATTGCTTACTTGGGCATTGATACAGACAATGTACGTATACTCGTCAGAACATTTGTGCTTACCAAGTCGATTGCTTGAATTTCTTCGGGTGTGAGCTCGAGGATTTCGCCAATGATGAAGGGCTCGCTCAAGCATCCACCATAAAGACTTAAGGTCCCACATTGCTGCTGAAGGCACGGGTAATGTAGGGTCATCTTGGCAAGACCTTTCGTCAACGTTACGGATCCGCACCGTGTATTTTTGACAATCAAGTGCAGGTGATCGATATATTTGACCAACTCCAGTTTCATTTTTTCTTCGTAGAGGGCAGCTTGCATTGCAGAGCCAGGGTCGCTCACAAAATGGACGGGATCCAGGGTGTACTCGCGTGTCATGGTCTCCCTAAACTTTTGGAAGACTTCGGCCAGCAGCAATGTCGATGAGCAGGTATATGATCATGTAGTCACGCAAAGCCCTGCAGTTTGCTGCCTGCCACATTTCAATCACTTCAGCATAATCAGAGTCCGATATTCTTTTGCTTCGTAATTGACTGTAAAAGGCTTGTTGTGATTGTGACGGGATGTCTGTTTGGTCTAGCACAGAATCCGATATGATGGTTTCGTCGCAGAAGCGGCCTTATCGAGTGGTGAGGTCTAGAACCTTATCATTGTAGCCGAGACTTGTGAGATGGAACTTCAGGAGCGAAATGTCATGGTCACTATCTTTTAGATGTTTTGGCAAGACTGTCTAAACTTGAGTTGAGGAACGAGAACGAATCGATGAACTTGACAGCGTACTTTCTCGAGGCATCGTTCAAGGAGACATAGATGCTAATCATTTTATCTGACTGATTTGGTAAGACACGGATAATCGAGAAGTTAGCCCCGTCTAATCCTCGCTATATAAATTTCATATCATATTGCCGGTGCATTGTGAGCAATACATGGCATATAGCGCAAATTCTCCGTTAAGGTTGACATTAACCATTATAATACATCAACATATTCTTGACAAGATGTGTCTCCATCTCCTCAAAGTGAACGGAAGTCGAGTCGACTACTTTTTGTCATACATTTTTCCCGTCTTTATCCACTAGAGTATAACTGTACTTGCACAACTTGTGTATGTTGACTACATGTTTCCCCTCTTGACTTGACTCCAGCTCAGATTCACAGTCATAATAACAAACAACGGGGGGTTTCATTGTTGCGTCCATGGCTGAGAGCGGGTACATTTCGCCTTCTTCAGGTATACTTATGTTTTGCAAGCCTGTACTTAACGAACACAATTTTATGTGTCCAACTTTTTTGCTTTCGTTCATCCCTTGCATGCAAAAGGGACAGTAAATCTGATTCATTCTTCTATTATCTCTAAATGCACGCATAAATGTAGAGAAACATGGAATGAAAGCGACATGATTAACATCTTAGATTTGCACAAGGTGGATCGTGCGCTCCTCACTGGCCTCTAAACTGCCTCTGTATACACTGACGAGCCCATAACCTTCCTTCTCTTTTGTGAGCTGATTCAGTTTAATGTTAACTTCACAATATCTTTCAATAATAGGTAAATCTTCTAAAGCCATAGGTTTGTTCAATGCAAGTTTTGGAAAGTTGAAGTATGTATCTTCGAAAGGTAGATATGCATCACATGAGTGTCGTTTGAAATTCCAGAGATATGTTTCCTGCTTCAAGGGAAAATAGGCATGCTTGTCAATACACAACTATTTTTTCTCGATTTTATGTTGACTATATGGTCCCGGCCTGGGCAATTGTTGGGCCAAGGAACATAGTCGCCTAATATTTGTATTGCTTTAACCCCTGTCTTGTGGAATTCAAGCTCAACACTGGTTACTGAATTAATGCTCCAGCCACTACCTCCCTACTGTTTTTCTAATTCATTCTGTAAATCTACCCCGAGATCATCAATCAGCTCACTTAAAAGCATGGTTTTGGTCAGCTGGACCGCTTTTGTGTTTAACACCCAGTCCTTGACATTTATAGATACATAATCAACTTGTTTACCCATTTTAACCTTCACGGTGTATTGGAGTCTTTGGAATATTCGTAATTTAGAATCAGCGTGTTCCAATAATTCCTTACATCCCAATGTTATCATGGACGATTTGTTGACATGTTCAGTGTATGGTAGAAATGTCGAGGTGACAAAGTGGTTTTTCAAAATACCTACAGAGGTAGGTGGCTGAAATATAGCCTCACACAGCTGAGCCGAACCATCAGTAGCAACGAAATGTCCAACAGAGGGCGCTGCGAGGACGGATTAGTAGGCTGAGTAACGATCTGTTCAACAAAAGACATCGCCAACGCAGCAGTAGACTGAACTCCGGGTAGTTTCGGAGCAGCAGGCTGAGCGACGAATGGATCCGAACCATCAGTATCGACGACCTGTCCAACAGGAGACAGTGCCAAGGGTGCAGTAGGCTGAACTCCTCGTTGTTCCGAAGACGGATCAGAAGCAGCAGCAGCACCGGGTTGCGGGCTAGAGCTAGGGCTTGCGGACATGCGAGGGGTGGACAGGAGCGGGATGGGGCACTCCCTACATCCTCCAGAAACAATATTAGATTCATCCTACAGGAATAAACAAAGTAGATTAACAAAACAATACATAATTGCAAAGATACAGAAAGATATATCTACAATAAAACAAAATATATTGACATGATTCTGAAAGTTTCTAGGAAAGTGTGTCGACGACGAAATCAAGAGCACAAATAATGTCTTTGCTGCAGCACTCGCCCTTTTTTACATTAGTGTTCGATAATAAATCAATACGAATTTACGTGTTGTAACCTGTTTGCCTGTCTGCAGCGGTGGGGTGTTGCTGAGGCGGTGGGTACATAAATCATCAGCTTATCGTCGAGTAAACATTCTCAAAATCAATCAACAAGACCGAAAAATAAAGCTGGTGATCAATCTTGCAGTCACCTACAATCGTACTCTCCAGAGGTTCGCGTTCATTGAACCTGGAAATTTTATGTTAACGACTCTACCAACATTTAAAGTTTTTTTTAAGATGAAGTGACTTTTAATATGAGAGAATTTGTCGAGTGTGGAACTGGAGTGCAACTCTGAAGAAATAACGCTTGTGTTCTTAAACAGTAAATCAAAACTGTACAAGTCTAGAATTGTACCAAGTCCCGATTTAATAGTTAGCTTCCTCAGTCATGAGGTTACGATGCTGGAGCGTACTCATTCACTTGTGCTAATCTTGGAAGACAAGCCCCAAACGATTTATATACCAGACAGATCCTTCGACTTTTCTCAACCTATGGTGAAGATGTTCTTGAAGGAAGATGCAATAATTTATTAAATAAAAGCAAACATGAAAATATTTTGTACACACTAACCTTTGTAATGCATCATGCCCGACTTTGAAAAAGTCTCCTGATGGATGATAACCTTGAGTCTGTTGCGGGTATGTTTGTGTCTGCATCGGTGCTCTCTGCCACGGTTGTCGAGGTTGCGGGTATGCTGGTGTCTGCATCGGTGGTCTCTGGAACGGTTGTCGAGGTTGCGGCCAGTGAGGTACAGGCAGCGGATGACGCTGGTAGGTTGGGCGAAGGCTGGCCAGCGGTCTGCACGTGAAAGTTTATGTATTTAGAAAAAAATAGAACACTGATTATGCTCTAACATGGAAAAGTTTGATTACAGTATTCAAAAATATATCGAAATTTTTCGTTAAACGTACCTTATAATCCCTGAAGTTCCGGATTGACCTGATCCACACCCTATCGAGTTGATACCATGATTTGTTCAGAAAGAAATTATAATAGGTTAAATCAATTGTTGGAAAAAAACATACGGAAACTATATTGGAGGATGTCAAAGATATTGGCATGATCCATCTAAATTTAGAGATGTAAATAACCAACATTACCTGTGGTGGTCCTTGACTTCAGCATATCCTTGATGGAATACATCTGCAAACGAGAAAAAAATAATTTTAAATTAAAGGTTCATTAAAAAATAGTTAGTTTGGTATTGCCTGTTGAGAGAGATGATGACTGTTAGGTTTGCGGATGTCAACCTCTTCGCCAAACCAGCACGATTGTTTGTGAGTGGGTTCTCATCGAGTGGGAAGAGTGTCCTTGTGGGAAAAATAATTGGTAAATACATTGATAGTTTCGATGAGGTCGTCGTTTCAGGATCAGAGCACTTTCCTGTAAGGAAACATGAAAAATTAAAAACACACACTGGACAACTTACATTTGATCCATTAGCAAAGAAAACTTCATGTAAACTACTTGTTGTGTACGATAACTTCATGTTAGAATCAGAGTCTCTACGTATTATTGCATCTGTTTTTTGTCTGGGTAGGCACGCAATATCAGTGCGATATATTTACACCAATCACTCTTTCACTCAAATCCATTCCACCGCACAATATCTTTGAATACCACACACTTTCTTATCCTGCGCATGCGCGATATCAATCAATTACGTCATTTCGGCAAAATATTTTTTGCATAAGACAAGATTGAACCATTCATCTCTTTGTACAAGATACATTTGGAACAAAAACCATATGGGCACATCTTGGTTGATTTCACACACCCAAGTACTTCGATACTATTGATTAGAACACAAATTGCAGGACATGAATTCGAACAAGTGTTGCCTCTAGCGTTAAGGCCCTACATCAAAGCTATACGAATATTTGTCTGTCTACAACAAGACGCGATGTGGACAAATTTCTACAAGGGTCCGAAACTTTCACACAACTTAAACAAGCTCCCTTGAAATTCAGCAGACGCATGTTCACAGCTGCGAGTCCTGGATCGATTATCTGTGCGGATGTTGCCTGTATGAAAGATTATGCAGATGAAAATGACGGGCTTGATGTTTATTGAGCGTCATTGATATATACAGCAAATAACTGTGGGTACAACCCTTGAAGCAATTTCATTTAAAAATGTGACTGCAGCATTTGACAATATATTCAACGAACTAGTATGGGCAACAACTCGAATCTGTTCAGATCAAGGGAGCGAATTTACAATTGTCAGAGCGTGTCATACGGACTCTAAAAATTAAGTTGGGAAAACATATGCATGCTAAAAAGACTAAACGCTATATAGATGACTTGCAAGCACTTGTGGCCACTCAAAATTTGACACCACATTCATCCTTAATGGGACGGGTCCCCTTTGACGTTTATTTGCTGAACGACCCGAAACAAATTCAGGCACTGCTAACGGAAATGTATAGAATACGACGTAAAAGAATTAAAGTGCCCAGTACACAACTAAAGGTGGGAGCGTACGTACGCTTACAGTGCAGTGATCCCAGTCTCAAGACATTCAGGCGAAGACATGAACCAAAGTTCACGAAAGAGGTGTTTCGTATTTCACGTGTTGATCAAAAACATTACTCTCCGATCTATGAAATAACACCACTCGATACTGATGAGCCCATCAAAGGTTTTGTCTACAGGCGGGAACTAGTTTTGTGTAACAGACCTGATATTTATGCCATCAAGGTATTGAAGACCCGAATTATACGAGGAAGAAAGCAACCAACTCTACGTAATATACACGGATTATCCAGACAACAAACCTACGTGGATTAATGAAGGAAACGTTGTGTCGTGATGTATGATAAACGTACTTTGAAACGTAAATTGAATTTTTGAAATGAATTAAATCAACTAAAATCATCCGAACGTAGTCATTTCATCAAACTATTAAGTGATATAGAAGTTAAAATCATCTGCGAAATATTTAGAAATATACAGAGCGGAAAATTGGTCTGTGATAAACTAACTAATTCACGGATAAATAAATTAAACTCTATAATAGAACAACTAAGCAGTAAATCGTCCGGGAGGAAATCCTTCGGGACAATAGAGAAAACTTTATCAACCTTGCGTGGAGGGTTTCTGTTAAATTTATTTATACCCACTGCAGTGAGTTTCTTGAAAACAATAATCAATGTATTAATCGGTTTACTTTCTAGTTCCAAAGTCCATGATGTATAAGCTTACAACAAATCATATTGGCGGTAGCGCTACACCCATATCTGTCACAACAGGGCCAGAAATACCAGAACATAGCAGTACGCATCACAGTGAAAGATTGAGTACGCGTGGGGACGATATGCTAGGTTTGAATACTTCACCTGAAATAGCACTAAATTATTTAATTTTATCAACCGACTCTATCGCTCTAGCATAAATACAGAGCCCACACCGAAACCAATCAAACAAAAGGAGACAAATAATGACGATGTTACAGCACTATATACGGGCTCATTGCCCCCCGTTGCCAAGACACTCTCTTGCGGTTTGCTTCATTACCTACGAACAAACACCGCACTAAAAACTGAAACGACCGGATTTGTTAGTCATCCCGATGTCCAAAGTCGTATTCACGTACATGATCTCCTAAAATGTTTATTGATAAATAAGACAACGATAACCCCAGACGTTAATGCAATTATTCAAACGTTCCTGGATAAAATGTCAATGGCATTTTACAAAAATAAACTATTGAAAATTTATGAGAAGGAGGATGAGATTGACAGATTCTGGGATACATACTAAATAACACACGGCTTCGTAACATCGACATAACAAAGCTACACTGGTATACGATCACTGAATAAATCACAGAATAACATAACCTAAAACGCAACAACCAGGTGTAACATGTATGCTACTCGGACCAGTCGGGGTAGGTAGCGCCACAACCACTTCAGTGGCAAATTGAACAGTGTGAACGAACAACAATAATAATGAAGATGAAGGTAATATGTGGGAACTTTGTGCAGCGGTTAGGATACTAAAAACTGTAAAAGCTTTTGGGAAGGATGGTATACCAGCGGAAGGTTCTATAAATGGCACTGTTCAATTCATCAATTTATTACCTATTTTCTTCGCTGTTTGTCTTAAGTCCAACTACCTACCAAAGCTACGTACGAATGTAGTTGTAGCCTATTATTGAAACCTAGATAAAATGTGCTGCAGACAAGGACAATTACAGACCAATATCAATCGATACTGACGTATCGAAGCAACTAAAAATTGTGGAACATAACAGACTTGGCGAATGTCTTCGAACAACATCAAACCAATTTGGTTTCAAGCCTTTACGTGGATCTGAACTGGCCAATTTTAACTCGAAATAAATCATTAATATATTTTTGAGCAGAGGCTCACCAATGTACCTCTGCTTTCATGTTGCCAAAATAACATTTGAGAGGCGTTAATTTGGAGGCTGTTAGAAAAAATTGAAAAGGGGGACGCCAATGAATCTCGTAAGGATAATAAAATGCTTGTACCAACATCATTAACGTGCAATACGATGGGGGACCTCAACATCAATCCCGATCCCATCAACTAATGGGATAAGGCAGAGCCCTTCCATCAAACCCATTTCCATCAACTAATGGTATAAGGCAGAGATCCCTTCCATCGCCCCTTCTATTCAATGTGTATGTGTATGTATACAAACGTCTATTGGGTGTAACATTGCCGACTGATTCTAATGGCTTCTCATGTAGATGCCCTTCAAATAAGGCTAAATATATGCGTGATCGAATCCGCAACACTTGCTATTGAGTACAATACTAGCAAATCTGTTTAGAAGCTGCGAAGACTGAGCACCGTGCTGATGATCCACTTCCAAATGAATGGTATTCAGTTTTTTTTCCCACATAGGTCACTTAATAACAACCCACCGATGTAATGATGCTGTCATCTCCAGGCGAACTCGGAAATCAAACGCAGTTGGCTATCAGCTCATGAGCAAAGTCAACTTCTGCACATCAGATGTTGAAGTACAGATCTTTAAAACCTACTACCACTCAATCGACTATAACTCACAGTGATGTAAATTGACGATAGTCGCTCTCAATAAACTGGGATTAGCCAACAATTATATTTTCAAGAGTCTGATTGGTGTCCCTAAACGAACAAGTACTAGCTTGGTATTTCCACAATATGAAGTGGACTGTCATATGTTTCGAGCTAGAAAAGTCCAATAGCCTTCAGAAGCGTATTATAAACCTAATTATCCCTTCCTGCAGGTCATGTTTATTAGTGAGGGATACGAATTATCTGCAATAAAAGAGTGGGGAAACAAAATTTTGCTGGTGCAGGAAGTTCTGATGGTTATGGAAATGATGTCAGACTTCTATCTTCCTTCCCATGCTCTGGACCCAGAAGTCAAACATTATTTCTATTAATATCGTAATCTTCCTGCAATATCGGAATCTTCGAATGTTGCTGGTTGTTAGGATTAAGAAGTCCCTGAGTATATTGGCTGACGGGTGGATGTATACTTGACCTCTCTAACATTGAGCTTTGTTTTATTCATATACATGTAAGAAAGGGACAAATATGTATCCAAGCGCATTGTCTCTACCCCAAATTATAAATTTATGTTGGGTATTTCATTCCTACGTTGTCTTTAAGTATGTTTTTACAGTGCGTAATTTGAATGCATTGGTAGGAATAGTATGTAGACTTGCTTCTTTGTAAGTGTTTTTGTACCTTCGAAAGCCTCAATAAAGACAAATGTTTTTATTATTATTCATCATCCCATGCAACGATTTCTCTCAGTATTTGCTACCTCAATCCACACTTTAGTCATGAACCTGTTTGTTCTCCCGGCAATCTTCCCCGGTTCTCCTCAACCATGCATTAGCAGTAATACCATTTAATCCCCCCGCAACTTGCCCCTAGAGCATACACCACGCGTCCCTCCATACTTCAGACACCATTGCATTCACAAACAAACTAGTCAATGCTTAGCAGCCCAACTCCTCCGAGTAGCGCGAACGGGAAACCGACTCTGCCGGAGAAGGAGCAAACAGATATTGTGGCTGTCCGATATCGTCATTTCTTTCCCGGCGTGGTAAATCTAAACTTGATCAGACCACCTTTTGTTGTCTCAATCAATACGCGCGTGTCGATTATCACGGATTTTGGGCAGTGCGCTAGGGCGATTCCCAGCACCGCACGTAAAATTTCCGGGTCTAACCAATAACCTTTCTTGAAAAGCAGTGAGGTACCAACGGCCGTTCTAAGATTGATATTTTATCATCCTTCCCGGGTCTCCCTCTCCGGTCGTTGTCAACAACTAATGGATTGGGCAGGCACAATTCTGACACAAACCTCATAAATGACGGTGGAAAGGCGACTGATGAGTGAGTGCTGCAGTCCGAGCTGGGTGCGTGGTGTGTACGCACGTACAAGGCTATGTCGACCCTGCAACAGGCTCTTGTGTGTCATCATCCTAACATAGATCGTACTGGCAAGAGTATGAGAAGGCAGCTACAGGGTCAGTCAGTACTGATCTATCACACATACACCACTTACCAGAAAGCGATGATATGCACACATAGATCACCAACGCTTATCACCATTCAGAGGTCATTTTGTATACCCAGTGATTTACAAAGCTTGTTTACGATCGATGCGAATGGCGAAATTATCAATCCGATCGGTGGAGATGCTGTTCAAAATTCTATGGTATTACACCATCGTTTTTGTATGAGGTGGAATCGATTTCAGCAATCATGCTGCTTCTCCCTTTCAAATCTCAATTGGCTTCCCTTGTTCGCTGGCAGCTACAGTAGCATAGATCTAAACATAAAACACCGCAGGACTCAGTGTTGAAGCAGAACGGAACTACGCACATAGATCTCTTCTTGCGTGAAGAACTTGTGTACGTGATATTTTGAGTGTAGGTGAAGAATCGACCAATTAGAGACCAGTGCTTGGCCAAGCGAGCTCACCAGCATATTGCCTCATTCAGATCGGCCTGAGAGGGCGTCTCGGAGTGGGGAAGAAAGAAACTATGCCACTTAATTCTAATGAATTTCATAATATTTCAGTATTGCGTCAGATAGATCACTAACGCTTTTTGCATTTCAATTTCAAGTTATATCACTGTGTCTTGTTGTTGGGGAAGGTGGAGCAGTATTTGAAGCATGACTATGACTTATTGACAACCACGGCCAAGGAACTCATGGTATCGTGACTTCCGAGGGCTGATGGGCAGTTCGTTTGAAGGGGCAGCAAGGAAATGGGGCAAGGGCACTGAGAGAGCAGCAAGTGGGGCAGAGACAGGCCAGTAATTAACTTTGTGTTGATTGCTCACAAACATATTGCTGGTTGACCGAGACCAAGCCGGCCGGCTTGGAGACATGAGGCAGCTGCCATATCACTGCCCCTGCACCAGCGGGGCCATATATTTAT
>SDVV010026971.1:0-12176 GCA_016164225.1 Gammarus roeselii | reverse complement strand
GAGAGAGAGAGAGAGAGAGAGAGAGAGAGAGAGAGAGAGAAAGAGAAAGACAGATTTGTGAGAAAATGTATAAGTAGATGTTTGAAGATAAAATATTGAAATGTTTGCTTAACGACAGAAGTAGCTACCTGCGAGTTGGAATATTATAAAATGCAACATATTCCACCACCTGCAGGCACAAAGTAGAATATTCAATATGAAATGGAAGCAAATGATCGCTGCATGAAAATGTTTCTAAGCTTTCCATATCTTATAAAAGTAAAATGATTTTTCACAACTCTTCTTGAACACAACGCCGAACTGGGATCCGACTGGCAAATTTGGCTGCATCATGCCAATGCTGATGACAGGAGGAGTCATGAGTGTCCCCACTGGTGTGGGTCAAGTTGGCAGCTATGCTGTGACCCGCTCTACAGCGAGAGGTCCGATTAAGTGAGTGTTGTTAACTGCTTCATTACTAGTTAATCGGCTAACAAATCTTCGGTAATTCTTTTTAGGCACAGGAGGACCAAAAACCGCTCGATACAGCATTTTTTAGAACCATTACTCGATTTTGGAGTCATCTAATATGTTTTTACACTAATCTCTCTCTATTAAAGCCATCTATATCCGTAGATTACAGTTGTTTGTCCAAAGCTGACCTTTTCCCAGCTTAGGCTTCTTATCTTGAAGCAGTATCTTGCAGACGAGGCCCAGTGAGTCGAACAGACAGCAGTCACAGACAAGGTCGCAGAAATAGCGTGTCATGGTCCAGAATTGAGAGAGACTTTCCAAGAGGCTGTCTTGAGTCTGTAGGCGTGTCCTTGACACTGAGAAGAGAGGGTCTTATGAATAAACGACTTATACCGCCTTGCGTATGGTCGGTGCGTGTATTAATGCCATGTCTGTTTGTTGCAGCCAGTCACTACAGGTTTCACATGAATAAATGTCCCTGACCCTCTCCGCTTATTGATAATTACATGTAGCTTCGATTGGGGCCAAAAGGACGAAGCTTTTGAAAATATTTTTTAATGCAGGATGATAACTTTACCTTTTTCTTAATATCTAAATTTTCAGCGTCTTATCAGAGATTGTGTTTGGAGTCAATCACTCCCGAAGGTCCATCAGCTAATGATTGTTTCTCGTACGTAGTGTGGGCAATCAACTGGATTAAGACCAATAACCTTTACTTTGACTAAATTTAAAAGTGTATGAAATGTGTATCTCGATGCAGAATCGTCGAAACCACTGTTCTTGCATCAGCAGAGTTGGAGACGACATGCGATCATCTTCTAAACCCCTCCAAAAAAACAGTGAACTAATTCGAAACCGGAAAAGCATGTTTACTTTGATAAAGTCCTTTATATAAATTCTTTTACTGTGAGGCGTTCAATAAAACATATGAAGTAAAACTTCAATCATATAATTAACTTCTTGGGGTTGAGACAGTTAGACATGAATTGATGATTTGACCGAGCAGGCTCGGATCGATTTTTTGTCCGATAGTGAAACTTGGGGGTCTTTATTCGTAGAGTAGTTTATCACTTCGTAGAAAACATCTGCCAGCTTGCTATTGTTTGGGGAACTGAAACAAATTGTTTGTTGAATGATTATAATGTGAATTGATCACTGATCACCATAATTTCACCTTATCAACTCATACATAATGGTGTAATTATTTAAATGTGTGGATCATTTACTACACCACTGGAATCAACACTATAGCGAAATAGACCAGGAAGTTCCAGGCTATGAAAAGACAGACCAGGAAAATGAACGAAAGACCGGTCCGTGTCTTGAAGAAGACTGGCAGAAGGCAGGTCACCAAGGCAGTCTTATGAGAGGCAGTCGTGGGTATATCAGACTGGGAAGGACTGTGTCTGGGTAAGCCGGTGCAGGGAATGCTGAGTGTCAGAAGAGGACTTGCTTGGGGCTGTTCATTTGAGGAGAAACAAGTAGAGGAGTAGCCCCATCATGTCTAATTAAGTAAAGACAGGGGAAGTAACACTTCGTAACTAAGATTAATAGATGCCATCCAAGCTCTGCTAGGGCTCGTTAGGTTTAGTATGATTGAATCAATGAATGAGGGAAAATGTGCCCTCTCGTTGGGGAAAGCTCTGACTACGTGCCGGTGCTCAGTGGCGCACCGAGGGAGTGGGGTGGGTACACTGTGCTACGCGACCACATTGTATATGAATAATGTGTATGACGGTGATTGTATTCGGTTGTGATGACATTGTTATTATGAATCCTGATTGCGCTCCTGGGCAAGCAAGCAAGCATATGCGTGTGTGGGCCCGTCGTAGGTGGGCTTACGCTTGGCACCGGTAACATCGACTGCAATTCAGAACTGGACCCATCAATTGATTACTGCTCTGGTCTGTTTCATGCAAGACTAAAGGGGGCCAATTCATCATGATGCATGTCACGCCGGCATGTGTATCAAAAAGTTGGCCCAATTTGGAATACATAATAACCGCCCAATTCAGTTTTATGGGCTGCAAGGACACTACAGGAGAGGTCGTGTATGAGGAGGAAAGGCTGCATGACATCGTGCCACAGGAGGCCAGGTTCGGGGAACTACATATCTCGAGAAAATTCAGATAATGAGAGGCCATAATGAGGGACCCCTGCTGGAGGGGGGCAAACTGACTAGACCAGGATTCAGGTAGTGTCTTTTAGGACAATAATTACTTGAATGTAATAAATTTGTTTTAATCGTACACCGATTAATTTCATTTGATAAACCTAGAATAATATGCTCAATTTCAAAGCTTGGCGAACTTCTATAACTGCCATAAGAGTATCTACAAAGTTCGCAAGGCTGTATAACAACTCTTACTACATATAATATATATATGTTGTCCTCTTCTCATGAATTCGTTGAAAAATTAGTCACCGAATGTTTAATTTCTTGTTTTTTACAAACCCTGCATTCAAGTATACGCACTGTTCTTCACTGAAATTGGCCGCAAATCTGTGTGGTATAGAATAATATGGACTTAACAACAGTAATTGCAAATATGGCTTGAAATCAAAACCTGACATCAAATAATTTTTTTTTTCATGAGAAACATCAGATAGAAGGGAATACCTGCACTCCACCATGAAACTTGTCTACCCAAACTGTCGTTCCTCAATTAGGAACGATCCTGTTAATTTCACTCTAAGAATTTCTTATGGCAGAGTTGTTTCTCGACATTCCAACAACTGTGCAGGGGTCAAATTGAGTGACATGTTTCCTTGCGTACAGCACGAGTTTTGGGGTAGCTACGTTGTGTGTATCTATGAAAAGTCCATCTTTTATGTGCAGTATAACACAAATTGTGATATTAAGTTAGTCGTAAAACCGTCAGCCATCTTGTGGGCACGCCTTGAACGTCATTTTCATCGCAATTTTTTTTATTTTTATACACCGACACTAAGAAAGGCTTGAGAAGTTGAATAAAGTAAAATATAAAATAGTCTGAATTCAATATTGTTGTATGTAAAATGATTGAAATAATATTGACTGTCGCGGAGTGGTTAAGCCCTTCTGAAATATTTGTTCACACCCTGACACAGATTGTGGACAGCAGTGAGTGGTCGAATATCTGTTAAAGCCTCACATCCTGGCACAGACTGGTGACAGCAGTGAGTGATCGAATATCTGTTGAAGCCTCACATCCTGACACAGATTGGTGACGGCAGTGAGTGGTCGAATATCTGTTGAAGCCTCACATCCTGACACAGATTGGTGACAGCAGTGAGTGGTCGAAAATCTGTTAAAGACTCACATCCTGACACAGATTGCTGACAGCAGTGAGTGGTCGAATATCTGTTAAAGCCTCACATCCTGACACAGATTGCTGACAGCAGTGAGTGGTCGAATATCTGTTGAAGCCTCACATCCTGACACAGATTGGTGACAGCAGTGAGTGGTCGAATATCTGTTAAAGACTCACATCCTGACACAGATTGCTGACAGCAGTGAGTGGTCGAATATCTGTTAAAGCCTCACATCCTGACACAGATTGCTGACAGCAGTGAGTGGTCGAATATCTGTTAAAGCCTCACATTCTGACACAGATTGCTGACAGCAGTGAGTGGTCGAATATCTGTTAAAGCCTCACATCCTGACACAGATTGCTGACAGCAGTGAGTGGTCGAATGCATCTGGATCGAGCAAAGGGATGGCTTTTCAGTATCTGGAAGGCTCTTGGAACATCTGGCTTGTCACTTATAAGGGTGTCATCACTTGCTTGACGTTGGTGGGAATAATAGCCTAGGATTGGAATCCGAGTATAAAGTTTTGATTTTACCTTTTTCTGAGTGAATTTTGAATTCATTTTTAGAAACTGGTGTTCCCTTTGATAACCGGGATATACTTTCCCACAAACGTTATCACTTTTGAGTGCGCTCGAGCTAATTTAAAGGGCGTTCAGATACATTCCCCATCAGACAGGATTAATCCGTTTTATTTGATCTCAAACAGTAGCTCTAAACATGCTGTCAGCTGTTCGTGCCACTTGAAATAGATAAGATTATCTCACGATTGTCGTACACTGACGCATACTCACGATGGTTTTTGATGTCGTACCCACAGCTGTGAGAGGGTTCTTGCTGTCGTACACGATTGTCGGATGATCCTTATTGTCGTACCCACTGTTGTCTAACGGATATTGTTGTCGTACTCGCGATTACTAGAGGGTTCCTAGTGTCGTACCCACTGTTGTCTGACGGATATTGTTGTCGTACTCGCGATTGTTAGATGATTCTTGCTATCGTACCCACTGTTACCTGACGGATTTCATCGTCAGCACCAAGGTTGTTGGACGGTTCTTATTTTCGTGTATGCGATCTTCGAACTGTGGCTTTCGTAGATGCGATCGTAAAACGGTATTGAACTACGAGCATGGGTGTAGTCGTATATTTATTGTCGTACGACGACACACGTTACATACTTTCAGAGTATGTTTATAGGTGAGGCCAGAACATTTTGCAATACCACGAACAGTACTCAGCACTCAAAAAGTTGTGTTGTTATATGTCGAAGCATGAATGTAGAAGAATTATATGATAAGGTTTATCTTTTGGTCCGGTGGCAGGTGCCAGCACCATTGCGGGAGAAGTCCTTCCCGTCCGGCAGCCACAGGCTGCCTCAGGCTGCCTTAGGCTGCCTTATGCTGCCTTAGGCTGCCTTATGCTACCTTAGGCTGTCTTTGGCTGCCTTAGGCTGCCTTAGACTGCCTTAGGCTGAATTAGGCTGCATTAGGCTGCCTTAGGCTTCGAACCATTAAAAATAATTTGGAGACTGAGTTTAAAACCTTTAAACCCTTTTGGAGTTAAAACGTTGTGACTTCTTATGCCCCACACAGAGGTCTTATCAACCAAAAATTTGATCAGCATGCAGGGGTGCCAATATACTAAGGTCATTTGAGTTTATCTGGCCAACCTGCCCATGAATTACTACATCCAAAAACTATAGATTGATCATGTAAACATCATCGGAAATACCCTGATAAGAGTCAACACGCTAGCACTATCTCATTGCAGGAGCTCATGAGTCCTTGTTTTGTATAAATCACTCAAAGCCATAGCGTTACAAGCATTTTTTCAAAAGCTGACAGCGGGAAAAGTAGAGGTGAATTTTAGTTCGACCGCGACTAATTGTAAAAGTACCCATGCTCCATTCCCTTCAAGATGTCTTTTCACCGAAATTTGATACCGGCAAGAAGCGCATACGTTAATTTCCCCCATTTTCATCGACGTGCTGCCGAAGGGGTACCGACCGTGAATTATAAGAAGGATCGTTTGAGGGGGAACTATAATGATCACAAATTCACTCTCTTCTCCTCTGACGCCCAACATTGTACAATTGTTAATTGTCTTTTGTTTTAAAATTCAATTTTCAGTCTACAGGTGTAGCCGATGTTCACGTATACATCTTCAACTGAATTTTTTTTGGTCGAATTCACATACGGCAGTAGAAAAGTACGCCACTCAATGATACTTTTTTGAGCTATGAATTAGGATCGAGTAATTTATCTTTATTTAAGACGTTAATAAGTTTAGGGTATTTTAAACTTGTTTTAAACGTGAATAATTTTCCCCGTTTTTATTATAGGCCAATGCAGTAGGTGTTAGGCATTTATATGGTAACCATTTGTATTCGTACTGCCAGTCAAGTTCGTTCAGTAGATATCAGAGCACAACATAAGAGCACAGCATAATAGCACAACATAGAAGCAGAAAGTAGGAGTACAACATAAGAGCACAGCATAATAGCACAACATAGAAGCATAAAGTAGGAGTACAACATAAGAGCACAGCATAATAGCACAACATAGAAGCAGAAAGTAGGAGTACAACATAGGAGCACAGCATAATAGCACAACATAGAAGCAGAAAGTAGGAGCACAACATAAGAGCACAATATAAGAACACAATATAAGAACATACAAGACCACAATATCAGGGCACAATATCAGAGCGCATCATTAGAGCACAATACAAGAGCACAATACAGGAGCATTGTATAATAGCACTATTTACGTGCGCAATACACGAGCACAATACAGGAGCATTGTATAATAGCACTATTTACGTGCGCAATACACGAGCACAATACAGGAGCATTGTATAATAGCACTATTTACGTGCGCAATACACGAGCGGAATATTAGAGCCCAATACCCGAGCACCAGACACGAGAACAATGCATGAGCAGAAATTATGCCTCGCATGATGAATCATGAAGAAAATTATGCCTCGCATGATGAATCATGAAGAAAATGATGCCTCGCATGTTGAATCATGAAGAAAATGATGCCTCGCATGATGATTCATGAAGAAAATGATGCCTCGCATGGTGAATCATGGAGAAAATGATGCCTCGTATGATAAATCATGGAGAAAAGGATGCCTCGCATGATAAATCATGAAGAAAATGTTGCATCGCATGATAAGAAATTATGCCTCGCATGATGAATCATGGAGAAAATGATGCCTCGCATGATGAATCATGGAGAAAATGATGCCTCGGGTGATAAATCATGGAGAATATGATGCATCGCATGATGAATCATGGAGAAAATAATGCCTCGCATGATGAATCATGGAGAAAATGATGCCTCGCATGATGAATCATGGAGAAAATGATGCCTCGCATGATGAATCATGCCGTGAGTATACGCGGGCGAAGCGCACCATCAACTTATTTGCCTACTGAACAATGTCATTAAGTACTTATTAACAAAATATATGGACTAAAAATTTTACTGGTGAATCTTCCACATGCAAAATTTCATCGATAGTGACGTATAGCTATTGCTGTGGTGTAGCCTTCCCTCTTTTTTCACTATTTGCGCTTCTATTTGTTTTCTAATTTTGTGTGAAAATATAGTGTTAAATGTGATCTCTTATAGTTGAACCCTTTCTTCCATTAGTGGAGGTGACTTTAGACGGTCTAAGGCCCGATCACCGAGATTAAAAAACAATCACATTATCCAAGTTCTCGGTAGCTGCAGTTGAAACAGCAATTGAATAATATGAAGCTTGACCTGAGATGCCCACTCAATTTCATCCCATTCGGAGGGAATCCTTTTTTTGTGAGTCGCAGGCCTAATAATTGATAGATCACATTATTGCTAATAAGCAAAATTTTATAGCAAATATGTTTCTCCATATTATAGGGGCACCTACATTTGAAGATGAGCTATACTCCTTAATTCATGACTATCTACCCGTCCTCCGCAAGTAAATTTTACTTTGCCTTTTCAGACGAATCTTTCCTTTTACTCATGAGTTGAACAAGTGATATTCATTGTATTTTTTGCTCACGCCCTTGGCCTTTCGGACCCAAGTGGGCTGGCACCGTTCCGCTGTTACACTTTTATGTCTCCTTCCAAAATGCTAAGGCTTCGTCAATAAAAGAAGGGTTTACAGTTTATGGAAGAGCAACACCATGCGCAGAACTGGACGGCGAGTTTTTTTAGATATTTTTTAATCAACCACTCGACTCATGCTGCGACTTTTTATGTGAAGGTGATACTTCGAAGAAGTGGCTTAGTAACACCATAAAAATTTTTAATTAACAATAAAGAAAACTTAACTAGGAACTCATACTTCTCGGCCAAGGGCTTGGACATCCTTATTTGTTAGGGTTCGTGGATTTAAAGGAATATAATAATTGAAATGGATTCAAATTTATTTCGGTATAATGATAGGCTGGTTGAAACATTACGGAAATTTTTCATAAAACAGCTCAAATGTACTTGATAATAAATTATAACCAGGGATACTACATAAATTCACTTGTACATTCTAACAATCAATGGATATTGCTGGCGGACACTGTATTTTTAATTGTTCAACAAGCCATGGCAAAAGTAAACGTAACATTGAACTTTTGCTTTCTAGATTTATATATCAAATAATCTAGGTCAACCGTCGCTTTTATATCATGACAATATACTGTTTGCACTGACCTTTGATACAGTGAGTGAGAGCGGAATTGTCCAGCAGAGGATTCTACATAACATTAACTTAAGTTTTGAAACTTGTTACAAATTTAACATGACAGTGTGTACAAAATTGGGTACGTAATAGTACAGATTCCTCTAATCACGGTAAATAGGAAATATCAGAATATGAATCTGGAAAAAAACACATCGGATAAAATATGACACTGTTGAATGACCAATAGTTGGCATGGTAAATTGAAATAGGAAAGTGAATGACAGTCAAAAATGATTGCACGTGCAAGTTCAAACAGGTGAAATTATAGTCAGCGTTTAGAGGCACCTAGCCTGCTTTTCGTTCTAATACCTGTAGTATGCGTTTAAAGGCACCTATCCTGTTTTTTCGTTCTAATACCAGTAGTGAGCGTTTAGAGGCACCTATCCTGCTTTTCGTTCTAATACCTGTAGTGAGCGTTTAGAGGCACCTATCCTGCTTTTCGTTCTAATACCTGTAGTATGCGTTTAGAGTCACCTATCCTGCTTTTCGTTCTAATATCTGTAGTCAGCGTTTAGAGGCACCTATCCTGCTTTTCGTTCTAATATCTGTAGTCAGCGTTTAGAGGCACCTATCCTGCTTTTAGTTCTAATATCTGTAGCATTCTAATTACAAATGTTTGCAAAACTATCAGCAGTGTTATTTCTAGAGAAGTAATCTGTCTCAAAATGAGCTAATTGGTTCAGAGTCTTTAAAAAAAACACTGCAGCGGAAAAGTTAATGTTGTAACAGTGGAAGATCATTCCAGTGTTGACAAAAGGTAGGCAGAGTGTGGTCATGTCTACAATCATATGATAGTGTTGTAATGACTCGCTTTTAACTATGAGTTATAGGTCTCGTGTCCATTTTGTCGGTAAAGATAAACTCATTTTAACAGTAAATGAGAAAAATATGAATGAGGCTGTGTAGTATAAAATACTTTTTTGACGAGTCTTGGTGACATTCACCGCAACCGTATTAGATGTAAACTAGTTTTAAATGCAGATGAATTGATGATTGATATCAGTAAAAAAGAGTTATTACTATTTTTTTTCTTGTCTGGTACACTGTAGCATAATCTGTAAAGGGAACAATGACCAACCTGTCGCTGGTATTTACATGTCATTAACGTATATAAGATACATGCAAAGGTCCTAGGATCGACCATTATGGTACTGACATATTAAGCGTAGTGTAGAAGATTCTTTATTTCATCTCACTATTTCTGCTGAGAAGGTTACGCTTTATCCAATTTAAGTAAACGGAACAACTCCATGTTGCCGTAATTTCGTCACCAAATTTTCTTGGTTCGCGCAGTCAATGGCTTTGCTGAAGTCAAAAACAGTTGCAACGGCGATCAAGTCAATAAACTATTTCAAAAACGTTGAACTTCTGATATTGGGTAACATTTTCTTATGAAACTCTTTCTTTTAACTTCATATAATGTACTAATTTTAGCGAATTTAAGCGCATGGAGAAAAACTCTGCTAAAATGATTTATTGATGAGTTGGGTTAGGAGAGCTGCAATTAGCCCAGAAACTGCTTTGGGTACAGTGGCTTGGCAGTTATCCCAGCCAGTGCTGCTTTGGGTACAGTGGCTTGGCAGTTATCCCAGCCAGTGCTGCTTTGGGTACAGTGGCTTGGCAGTTATCCCAGCCAGTGCTGCTTTGGGTATAGTGGCTTAACAGTTATCCCAGCCAGTGCTGCTATTTTTCGATCTGGTGTAAGATTGGCTGTTCTTCACAGAAACAATGTTAAACGGGAATGTTGTCGCTTATGATAGATTCACTTTGGGTACCAGGCATACTACATAAATAATGATTGAATGCCTTCGATAATCGTGAGTGCATCAGTGACGACCTCCAGGAAGGGTACTAATTATTATCCCAAGTAGTTTCGACCAGATTACGAAGATAATTTACACGAGCAATATTAGTCAGCTTAGTGCTTTTGTTTCTTTTTTGTGCCCTGATTGATGAATGTAAACACATATGTAGCTGTATATGTAGGTCTTCGGTTTATTGTTAATACTTTAATATCAAAATTAAATTATGAAGTGATCAATCCTGTTTTCCTGTCTAGGATGGATGAATTTGTGAACTCATATGCTTTATTATGGAATCTATTCATAGATATACCTCTGCTGTCTAGACGGTAGTTGCACTTTATAAATATTAATCAACTGATTGAATTTGAGCTAGTCAATCAATGAATTTTATATTACCATCCATTGATGGTTGTTCTGTTGGGAGTAATTCTGAGCGACCCAGAACTGGATTGTTTATATCTGCTATTGAAAGATTGATTGTTATCACTTGAAACTTTTGGTTTATATTAAGCAGCTCAGACCCAGTGTCGGTCTTTGTGCAGTTTTATTGTTCAGATTGTGTGAAAGCTCCATGAACTTACCCTCACCTCAGGAGACTGACCCTCACCTCAGGGGACTGAACCTCACTTCAGGGTACTGACCCTCACTTCAAAGGACTGACCCTCATCTCAGGGCAAAGCTGCGCTCTCTCAAACACCCATCGGTGTTATGGATCCGCGAGGGCATGGAGGGACTATTGGGCTGAGCAGTTATTGTTCCAACGGCAATGTGAGGTGGAGGGACTATTGGGCTGAATAGTTATTGCTCCAACGCCAATGTGAGGAGGAGGGACTAATGAGCTGAGTAGTTATTGCTCCAGTGCAATGCGAGGTGGAGGGACTATTGTGCTGAGTAGTTATTGCTCCAGTGCAATGCGAGGTGGAGGGACTATTGGGCTGAGTAGTTATTGCTCCAGTGCAATGCGAGGTGGAGGGACTATTGGGCTGAGTAGTTATTGCTCCAACCGCAATGTGAGGTGGAAGGACTATTGGGCTGAGTAGTTATTGCTCCAGTGCAATGCGAGGTGGAGGGACTTTTGGGCTAAGTAGTTATTGCTCCAATGGCAATGTGAGGTGGAGGGACTATTGGGCTGAGTAGTTATTGCTCCAACGGCAATGTGAGGTGGTAGATGTGGAGAATTACTCGACTAGAAAAACAATCATTGCCTCGGCAGTTTCTCCCGATGGGATGCTCCATAGTCTGAAGCCCTGGTACTCTCTTGGATCTCGAGTGGTACTATTGTTAGCTGAAGCTAAGTTACCCCCAACGTTAATATTCAAATAACTTTGTTGATAGTTATTTGTTGTGAGGTTTCAGTGATCTAGTGTAGGTTGATTTCGGGCATGTATAGTTTCCCTAAATGAATATACTGTTTTTTTTTCAGGATATTCTCTGCGTGTATTTCTACTGCCTGCCTTGATTACTTCCCCTCAAGCTCTTTATTGTATCATTACATCCCAATAGTTATGTGCTTAAGCAATATTGGGAATAAAGTAAAAAATACTACGGCTAATAACTACTAAAATTACTCTGTTTGTATTTAAAGACAAACGTGATTCCTGCCTTGAGTGTAGTAGGCTGGGCAGGCCTATTATCATCACTGCAGTACATGATTCCTGCCTTGAGTGTAGTAGGCTGGGCAGGCCTATTATCATCACTGCAGTACATGATCCCTGCCTTGAGTGTAGTAGGCTGGGCAGGCCTATTATCATCACTGCAGTACATGATCCCTGCTTTGAGTGTAGTAGGCTGGGCAGGCCTATTATCATCACTGCAGTACATGATCCCTGCCTTGAGTGTAGTAGGCTGGGCAGGCCTATTATCATCACTGCAGTACATGATCCCTGCCTTGAG
>SDVV010026970.1:0-12176 GCA_016164225.1 Gammarus roeselii | reverse complement strand
TATGCATTACAGTTTTCCCATGTGTTGAGGTTACCCTGCATGTTAGCTATTCTAACGAGCAAGATACATGGTATCATCATGAACCACACGAATAAATTATAATAACATATACTACATAATTGCTTTATAACACTCAATTAAAAACTTGGAAGCACCTTCTGCAAAGAGCAATTTGCAAATGTAAAATAGCACCTAACTTCTAGGCGAACCGAAATATAACTATTACCGAAAGAAAAACATTAGTGTTGATAACATCAATATTCTGGATTTATTAGAAAAAATCTTTTCATCTTCTTGCACAGAATATTGAGTGTCAGACGATTTGCCGGGGCAGAAGAAATGTCCTAACGCAATTTTCTCGACTTAGATGGAGCGGTTGTACTTGACGACCTTAATGCGAGAGTGAGAGATGCAGTAGTGGATAATGTGATAGGGAGGTATGGCGTTCCTGGTAGGAATGACAGTGAGAAAACCTCATAGCCTTATGCATGGAGCAGAAGCTGGTCGTCGGAAACAGTCTGTTCAAGAAGCGAGATATCCACATGTACACATGGGTAAGGATGGCTCATGGTGAAATGGTGGAGAGAGCGCTGAGGGATTTTGTGCTGATTTCGAGGAGAATGGTGCGGAGGCTATTGGATGTACGGTTTTTGAGAGGAGAGGGTGGAGGAGTGTCTGACCATCTGCTGGTGGAGGGAAGATGGAGAGTGGAGCATAGGTGGACGGGGAGCAAATGAGTGGGAGGAGTAAGAATGATTGAGAAAGTGAGTGAGCTAAATGAGAAAAGCAGAGCCGAGGAGTTCCAGCGGGCGTTGAGGGAGGAATCTGACAACGTGAGAGGGCAGGACCTGCAATTTGTGGAGGAAGAATTGGAGACGTTCAGTGATGCCTTATTGAGATGTTTGAAAAAGTGTGTGGTGTGCGACGTGTGGGCGGGTGCAGACGGGAGGGCTGCGAATGGTGGAACGAGGAGATCAAACTAGCGGTGACGCAGAAGAGAAGAGCTTTTGAGGAATGGTTGCTGGCGAAGTCGGTGGTGACCTATGACAACTATAAGGAGATGAGGAAGGAGGTAAATCGAGTGGTGGGAGAACCAAAAGGAACGCTGATGCCAGGTGGGGCAGACGGTTGTGCCAGAATTTTGAGGAGAACAAAAAGATGTTCTGGAAAGAGGTTAAGAGGGTGAGAACGGGAGAGACCGGAAAGGAGAAGGCGGTGAAAGATGAAAACGACCAGTTGTTGACGGGAAGTGGTGGTCTTCGGAAAAGGCGGGCCGAGTATTTTGATGAAGTGGTGAATGTCGTGGATGCTGTGCTGTGCTGCGGGTGGTGGTGCGCGGATGCCGGTTTTTAGAGAGAGACTTGCTGTGGACATTACTAGGGAGGTGCAAGAGGCGGTGGAGGTGATGAGAGCAGGGAAAACCCTGGCTTAGACGGTGTTGCGATTGAGTGCCTGAAAAAGGGTGGAATGGCCATTGTCGAATGGTTGGTGAGGCTGCTGAACATTGGTTATGTGACGGGAGTATTGAGTGGCGTAGTGCCTGCATTTTCCCGCTGTATAAAGGCAAAGGAGATAAAAAGTAATGCTGCAACTCAAGAGGTATTAGTTTGTTGTGTGTGGTTGGTAAGTTGTATGGCAGAGTGCTGATCAAAAGGATTAGAGGATGAATGGATTGCGCAATTGGAGAGAAACAATGTGGCTTTAGAAGTGGTATTATTATTATTAGATCATTTATTTTTATCGTCTGGCAATGGGTTTCTATTTTTTTAAGAAATAAATACATTCCTAAACACAAGACATGAAACTTCAGTATCAAGTACACTACTTGAATTAACGAAAACGAGAGTTCGATTTGAATTCGTCACAGCTCATCTTTAGGGGCTGTCGGTCCGGAACATGGAGCGAAATATTATCTACAATAGTATCATTTGTGCACAAACAGATAGTGTGCCGATCAGATTTTTGCAGTAAGACAGGTCTGTGAGATGTACCTTGAAATTGGAAAAAATTTGTTATGGGCCTTCATGGATCTTGAAAAGGCATACGACAGGATTGACAGGGAAGCATTGTGGAGGGGGTTGCGTTTGTATGGAAATGGGGGAACGCTGTAAAAAGCGGGGCAGAGTTTCTATGTTGGCAGCCCCGGAAGGTGAACTCTAGTGTGATGGGTCGTGGCTTGGAGCTGTTGGAAGCGAATGGGCGGAGTTGGCAGTTGAGCCAGTGGCTGTTTGCGGATGTTACGGCGCTGGCGGCGGATTCAGTGGAGCTGAATCCTCCTCTCACACACTCGGGTCTGGTCGAGTGTGTGAGAGAAGGAAGCTTCGAGTGAACGTGGGTAAAAGTTGGGTAATGAGATGCTCGAGGACTGCTGATGTGAACAGAATTAGTGTCCTCCTAAATGGAGAGTTGTTGTAAGAAGTTCAATGTTTTAAGTATCTGGGCTCCCATGTGAAGAAGACTGAACTAGTGGAAACTGAGGTAAAGTCGCGAGTGAAGGAGAGGCGTAAAGTGTTGGGTGCAAAGTGTTGGAATGGAAGCAAAGAGAGGGTTGTATGAGGGTGACGTTGACCCAACTGAGCTGTACGGAGCTGAGACTTGGTTGTGAGAGCAAAGGAGAGAAGAAGGTTAAATGTTTTCAAGATGAAATGTTTGTGGAGCATGGCTGGAGTGTCGCTGAGAGACAGGTTCACTAACGACGTGGTTCAAATCAGAACGGGGATGGTGAAGAAGTTAGAGGACAGAGTTGAGTCGCATGTTCAGAGATGGTTCGGGCACATGATGAGGATGGATGAAGGGAGATTGGTGCATAGGGTGTTGAATGCAGAGGCGAGTGGACGAACGCCTAAAGGGAGACCGAAGTTTAGGTGGATAGATGGTGTGAAGCAGGCGTTAGGAAGGAGAGACCTGAGTGTGGAGGTAGCAAGAGAGGTAGCGTGCACTGGATAGGCGTACTTACTTGGAGTTTCTTCGCTGTTCACAGCAGGTCACAGCGTGGCTGCCATCCAGCCCACATCCGTGGGTTTTTTTCATTTGTGCTGCGGCATCAGCATTTGCATGTTGTAGCCGCACTCGCCAGTCGGATCCCGGCTTGGCGTCGCTGTTAAGCAGGGATTTGTCCCCACAGTGAGGGTATCCATTAATTTGCGGTCGATCTGGAACACAGCTGAGGTATTTATCCAGTCGGCTCTTGAACCTCAAAATGTTAGCTGTAGCTGACAGTTGTGGCACCCGTTTGATCTCACGTATTTCCAATGGCATTTGGTTGAATAACCGGTGTGCCGGGCACGTGAAGCTGTTGAATTCAACTGTTTGCATCGTTTTGCCCCCCCCCCCCCTCCTATCAGTTATGGCACTTTGAAGCAACACATTCTGCCAATTCTTGCCTAGTTTCTCATGGTCACTTTTGTTACAATTTTTTCGTTTACATTGACAGTGTAGCCTTCCAGAATTTTCCAAGCGTTTATGACCATGAATCTTTCAAAACGTCTTTGGATTGAGTATAGCCTCAAGGCGTTTAATCGATCATAATAGTCTACTTCCTTTACCTCCATAATACGAGAGGTGAAGCTTCTTTGCTCTGCTTCAAGTCTATTCAAATCTTTTTACTTATGAGGGATCCAGAGAGGGGAGCAATAGTCAATGACTGGTTGGATTAGTTGTTTCCAAAGAGTCAACATTGTCCTTTTATCTCTAGCCAGAAAGGTTCTCATGGCCCAAGAACACAGTCTTCTGCCCCTGGCCTCAACCTTTGGTATTTGTTCATGGAAAGAAGCATTGTTTTGCATTAGTACGCCAAGATCACGCAGGCTTTCTTTTTCTTCTATAGCTGTGTTATTGCTAGAATTATGCGATGTATTGGTTTTTAGATCGGATTTTTTTCCGTATCTCAGTGATTAAAATTTGGATTCGTTAAATTGCATATTGTTTTCACCAGCCCACTCAAAGCTTTCTTTCAGATCAGTTTGCACCTTTTCTACATCACTCAAGTCATTGACAATGCCTAGTACTCTGGTATCATCTGCAAAGCAAAAGACTGATGTATGTGGACAGCTATGACCCAGATTATTCGCCAATATTAAGAAAAGCAGAGGTCCAAGCACAGTGCCTTGTGGTACCCCGCTAAGGACTTCCACTGGCGCAGAGGTTTCTCCGTCACTACCACACTTTGAGTTCTGCCGTTCAAACAGATTTTGATCCATTTGTAAACATTGCCCTGGATACCAGCGTTATATAGTTTTGATAGCCGTATACTATGATCTACTTTGTCAAAGGCTTCGGTAAAATTAAGATAAATCACATCCACATTTGATCCATCACACAATGCGTTTATAATTTCGTCATAGTGCTCCAGCAGTTGGGTCAATGTACTTTTCTTACTTTTGAAACCATGTTGTTTGAAGTTGAACCATTTATTTTTTTCAAGAAAATTCACTATTTGTCCTTTCATTACTCTTTCAAAGATTTTGACTGCATGTGATGTCAAAGAAATTGGTCTGTAATTCGATGGGCTTGTGAGGCTACCTCCTTTTGCTAGCGGGAAGATGACGGCATGTTTCATGGTCTGTGGGATATCGGAAGTGTCCAAAGACTTCTTCCACAACATTTCTAGGGGTCTTGACAGTATCTTTTTGCATTGTTTCAATAGAACAGCTGGGATGTCGTCTGGTCCGGATGCACTATTTCTACCTATGTCATGAATAGCTTTTGTAATTTCAGAGATGTCAATGTTAAGATCAGTCAATGAAAATTCAGAGGCAATTTCAGGATTTGTATGAGTAAGCATTGGGATACTAAACACCCGTCTGTATTTCTCACTCAACAACTCGCTCTTTGCTTTGTTTTCATCCACTAGTTGGCCGGATTCATCAATTAATGGGCCAATTTTAGTTTTAGAGGTTGAAAATTTGACTGCATGAGAATTTTTTTTTCTAAGTTTTTTTAATTTTTTCAATAGCTTTCTTTTCATTTTCTCTTCTCTCTTGATCATGTAAACCTTTTATCCGCTTTTCAATCAAGTTGATGGCTTCTTCTTGTTTTATGCGTCTAAAAGGGTTTACTTCGTTGCAAAGTTTGTTTTGTTTCATTGCTCGCTTTTTCATGAGCAATTTCCGTTCTGAATAATACTTGCTTCTTTTGGGAATTTTTCTTTTTATTGACTCATGTTGTACACACACCTGCAACAGTATATCATCAAAGTTATTTTTTGCTTCCTTCACGCTGGTTGCCTGATCAATGAATTGTTTCCAATCAATATTGGACAGAGATTTGTGTATATTTGCCCAATTTATATCTGCACTAAAGAAGTTCAGTTGCCGGAAAGTCATATTCCCGGAGAAGATGGTATTTAATGTGTTTCTTCTCAGTAGGTCAGCATTTAGATTTATTTCAATCACATTATGATCTGATAGTGCAGTTTTACTTATTTTAATGTTTTTATATACTCAACTGAGTTGAAAAACCATAAATCCAAGATATTGTTATTTCGTTTTGGCTTTTCAATTATTTGGGTAAGAAAATATCAATCTACTAATTTGAACAGTGTTTCAGCTTGATTTGTGGCAGCTTTGGTGTTATCTTTGCCAATGATATGGCTACCAGGTGCCGCTGCTTGATCAACCATGTGATGAATGGAAAATTGAACTCACCCCAGAGGAAGATTTTAAATTCAGTCTGATCAATGTTCGACATGTACGTCGGTAAGATTTCGAGGGCATCTTCAAAATGTACAAACTCGCAGTTTGGTGGTCTATACACTATAATTATTATGGTTTTCATCTTTTTCAACTTTAACAGCAAGACACTCGCAGTAATCATTGGGGAATTTTAACTCTTCGCAGCTTCCAAGACACTCTTTCACATAGACTCCATCACCATCACATTTCCTATTTGTGCGGTCACTTCTGAAAAAAGTGTAATTTTCAATATAGAGCAAAGCTGATTTAAAATTTTCATTTAGGTGTGTCTCAATTAAGCCAATATAGAGTGAATCATTATCATATAGAATATCTTGAATCAACTTTATTTTGTCACATTGGCTGGTGTTATGGAGGCCTTGTATATTTAGGAGGAGACACTTTTTCAATTCATTTTGGTTGAATGTTTCATGATATAGTATTTCCTCTATTGACTCAGTGTTGGCAGCTCTCACCAGTGGGAACTTTGGTTTGCAAGGACAAAGTAGGAGACTCTCCAGAGTTTCTAAAAAAGGCGTGAGTGGAGAATGATTGTAAATGGATGAGTTTTTACGCTGCCCTAGGCACATCGTTGAGAGACGGGATGGTCGAGGGCGGGGGTAGGGGCGGTCATCATGACCGCCCCTACCCGGTCATCATCATGGGCGGTCATCAACCAGTCACGCTGTCGGGCCCTGCTGCCGACACTGACCTCGAACCGCACTCATGACCCGGAGGGTGTGTTGCGGGGTTCCCGGCCGGACCCTTTAGCTCAAAAGGGCTAAGGTGTGCGAGTGTGAGTGTATGAGAGTGTGAGGGGCGCCTCGCTGTCGGCCACCCCCCTTACTGGGGGATTTCGGCCTAGTGTCTGTATCTGTATCTGTAAGTTTAATTTAAAATCTTGAATCGCGGAAAGCCGTATTTTTTTTTGGTTACCAGTTGTTTTGATTGTACGATTCTTGTTCGATCAAGACAGCGGAGCCAGTGATGGGCATGACACCATACCTAAAAGCATCATCCAATAGTAATTAGAAGTATCTAGATATTTTGTCTTGGACAAGTATTTCGAAAACGTATTTATAGACTTTATCTTGTCCAACACCGACTACAGTACATAATATACTTACACAAGCCTGTCGATGTACCCCGCAATCCATTCGCGCTATGTTGACTAATTGCATGGACAACGTTGCAACTATTCGTCCTCTACCGACGTTCAACCACATAAAAATATATGAATTGATTGTGCAAATCATACTGCATGAAATAGTTGTGTAATTATTAGGGGGAATTATTATGAGGGAAGTGCTGTTCTGAAATCAAGTATGGTTACTTTTTGAGAACATCTAAGACCACCCACGCGGCACCGATGTAACACCTCTAAGTACACGCTATACAAGTCAATAAATGAGAGTTCGTGAGACTGTCGGTACCCTCATATGTCATTATGTACAGAAGTCTCCGAGACAAATCCTCGAATCGGGTATACATGCTATGAATGAAAAGATTGACGTAATAACAATCACTGCACCATAGATGAAATCTATCTCTAGAAATCATCTAGGGGAATTCACTTTCCCGGGCCACTCACTATTTCACAAAGATAGGCAAAGACGGTGGGTGAACGAATGTGGTTCCTCGTGAAAAGCACTCAACAAGTATTAGAAAGTACTAGCCAACCAGCAGACACAACATAGTATCGATCCGATCAAGTAGTCGGTAAGCATGAAAAGTACAAATAATCGAGTAGTCGGTAAGCAAGAGAAGTACAGACAATGAAGTAGCCGGTAAGCATGCAAAGTACGAAATCACCCTCGCCTATGGTCTCTCAGAGAGCAAGGTCGAGGATGATATCGATCTTTGCAACATCCTCGACGATGTCGTCTCAATACAAAACGGTATAGTGCTTGGAAACTTCGATATTTTTGACTTTGATTGGGAAACATAAATTCACTGCCACTGGCAAACGCCTTATTGACTTATTCAGACGACGAGCTCATGACCCAAATGAATAAGACTTTTGTAAGATGCAGCAACACTTTTAGTCTTCCATTTATGGTGCAAGCGGCTCCCATGTCACGAACGTTGAAGTGGGTAAGCCACTCGGAGCCAGCGACCATAACTGTATCCATTTTACGATAGAGCTTGAGTTGAAAACGTCCGTAAAGTGCGATAAAGTCCCTAACTTTAGATTAGCTAACTTTTATGGCTTAATAGAGTTAATAGCGTCAGCGAATATAACCCTCGGACGTGACGTCAATCAATCGTTAAGCTACTTCATGACTAGGCTTTAAATATTTAAATCTAGCATATCCCGTCAGAAAACAGACTATCAGCAGTCAATCAGCCTAATACTGGAACAAGAACTGCAGCATCTTCAGCTGCAAAAAAAAAGCAAAGCTCTCGTCATAACAAAAAAAAACATGACGACGTTGCAAAAAAATCAAATCACCAGAGTTTTCATAAATGTCTCGAAACGCAAAAAGATTGTGAAAATGGAATTGTGGTGAATGCCAAAACTAATCCGCAACATTTTTTAGCTAAGTTTTGAGCAAATTGTTTTTCACTGTAAAGCGTTCCCTTGAGACCGATAGTGGTCAACAAGAAACAAAGGACACTAGAACGAATGTTCTACTAAACCGACCCATTTGTTCTGTATTAACGTTAGAGAATCCGGATATCCCTAATCCTTAGGATATCATTGCGGCAATACGAATTGAAGCCCTCAGCACGGTATAATTTTTCCTCTGACAAAATGATTGAACGTACAGATAAATTGAAAGTTACAAAATTTACAGGCCCAGACCATGTTCATCGTAAACTAGTGGAAGAGACTATGAACGATTACGTCGAACACCTATCAAACATTTTCCTCCAGCTCTTAAAAACGGCCCATACCCTACTGAATAAAAAGAGGTCAACGTTTCTCACTTAAAAAAAAGGAACAAAAAGGTTTTCAGAAATTAACGATCAATTAGTCTCACTTCAGACTTTGGCCAATTGATTTAATGTTTGATCATTCATAGGAACAAACAAGCTCTCTGAGTGGCTTTTGACACAATCGTTCCTGCAGCTGTCAAACACAAATTCCCTGTGTGATCAAATTTTAACCTCATGTCTATGTAGAAGGGAAACAATATGGAAATCTCACAAGAAAAAAATCAGCGTCTCCGTAACCTTTCTACTTCGAGATGTTTTCCTAAAAAGGTGGCGCATTGCATTGAGATTCGTTAAAATAGATTTCTAAATTCAGATCACTTACATTCTGAATTTAATTGTATGTTTAAGAAATCTTCGTTTTGAAGCTGGGACCATATCAGATAAGCTTCGATAACATATATTTTTGAACTTGAATAACCATGGAAAAGAAGCGAAAAAAAGCTGCGGTGTTATAACATCCCAAAAAATAATCCCCAAAAAATAGTCTGCAGTCGTATTACTGACAGAAATTAGGCCACCGTATGATGGAAAATGTATAGAACCAAATGCCTTTTGTAGCATGGGTGTAACGTTCGAAAGAGCCTCCTCAGTGTATGATTCGTGCGGTTCCAAGCCTTTTGTTGCAAGGGTGTGAAGTTCGAAAGGGCCCCCTCAGTGTATGATTCGTGCGGTTCCAAGCCTTTTGTTGCAAGGGTGTGACGTTCGAAAGGGCCCCCTCAGTGTATGATTCGTGCGGTTCCAAGCCTTTTGTTGAAAGGGTGTGACGTTCGAGGTTATGATTTGTGGTGTTCCATGCCCTTTATTGCATGGGTATTATGTTCGAAAGGGACCCTTCAGTGTATGATACGTGTGGTTCCACGCGCTTTGTTGCATGGGTGTAACTTTCTATAGGGCCCTCTCGGTGTATTATTCGTGTGGTTCCGCGCCCTTTATTGCATGGGTGTAACGTTCAAAAGGGCCCCCTCAGTGTATGATTCGTGTTGTTTTATGCCCGTTGTTGCATGGCCGTAACGGTCAAAAGGGCCCCTTAGTGTATGATTCGCGTGTTTCCACGCCTTTTGTTACATGGGCGTAACGTTCGAAAGGCCCCCTCAGTGTTTGATTCATGTTGTTCAATGCCCTTCATTTCATGGTTGTAACGTTCGAAAGGGCCCCTCAGTATATGAATTGTGAGGCTCCGTGACCTGCGTTGCACGAGTGTAACATTCGAAAGGGCCCCCTCGTTATATGATTCGTGTGGTTTCACGTCCCTTGCTGCATGGGTGTAACGTTCGAAAGAACCCCTCAGTGTGTGATTCGTGTGATTCCATGCCTTTATTGAATGAGTGTAACGTCCAAAAGGGCCTCCTCAGTGTGTGTTTTGTGTGGTTTGCAGCCCCTTGTTGCATGGGTGTAACGTTCGAAAGGGCCCCTCGGTGAAGGACTCGTGTGGTTCCACGCCCCTTGTTGAATAGGTGTAACGTTCGGTAGAGCCCCTTCAGTGTATGATTTGTGTGGTTCCACGCCCTTTGTTGCATGGGTGTTACATTCAAAAGGGCAACCTCAGTGTATGATTCGTGTGGTTATATGCCCTTTGTTGCAAGATGTAACTTTTGAAATAGCCCCTCAGTGTATGATTCGTGTGGTTCCATGCCCTTTGTTGCATGGGTGTAACGTTCGAAAGGGCAACCTCAGTGTATGAGTCGTGTGGTTCCATTCCCTTTGTTGCATGGGTGTAACGTTCGAAAGGGCAACCTCAGTGTATGAGTCATGTGGTTCCATGCCCTTTGCTACATGTGTGTAACGTTCGAATGGACCCCTCAGTGTATGATTCATGTTGTTCCATGCCCTTTGTTGCATGGGTGTAACGTTTAAAAGGGCCTCCTCATTGAGTAGCTATAATATCGCTGTATGGCGGGGCAACCCCCGTCGTTGTATAGTGGCGCGTCCCCTGTCGCTGTATGGTGGGATATCCCCTGTCGCTGTATGGCGGATTTTAGGTGGACGGGGTGGAGGTGTGACGGCGGTGGGTAGGGTTGACTCAGGAGGTTTGTAGATGAATGAGTTATATAATGGGCTATTGTGTGGGATGTGGCAGGTGTATTGAATATTTATTGTATGATTTTTTTTTGGATTCTTTAAGTGTAACATAGTATCCGTTCACGGTATAATTGCAATTGCGTTTTAAAGTAAATTCATTGCATGGCTTTATATAAATAAGATAAGCAAACATAGATATATAGTTTATTTTAGTAAGAACAATTATAGTACTTTGCATGCTGTATTAAATGTCATAGTTTCGCACATATTTTGGTTACACGAGTTATTTTTCTTCCCGGACACTTTCATGATGAATGTTTCGACTTTTGCAACGTTTTTCCTTAATTATTCTCCCATTGAGAACTGTAGGATAATCTTTTGCACGGGGACATTTCGACAAAGATGATACGCAGAGTAAAGACAGTACGCTTACAGACCAATGAATGATTACTTTGAATTGTTTTCTGCAGTATGAGTGCTAGATCTGCAAGAGTTTTGTAATATGTATATATTTTTCCTCCATTATCTTAGGATTAAACCCAAACGAATCGAAATGACAGTGGCAGATATGACAGTGGCAGATTTTGAAGTGTTGGAAAATGCATGTGGGCTGAATCGTCGTTAGGTAGAAAGCACGTGGGATGAAAGATTTTTAGCGGTTATGACAGTGTCCGGCCATGACAGTGAGGTGAAGTGAAGTGGCGATAGTGCGCGTGTGCGGGAATAATTTTAGCGCGAACGCTGGGCTCCCGTTCCATTTCACTAAATGTGTCACATGCATTACCCAAATTTTCAGTAATTTCCATATTTTCATTATTTGCGATATCGTCTGAAGTTTGAGTTTTCTTCCCAAAATTCCATTCACCCATCTTCATCCAATCTTTATACGCACCGCGATTGAACGTAATGCGAATTCGATCTGCTTCCCGCAGTTATAGGTAACTCACTTTATTCACCGTTCCCACCCCGTTCATCACTTCCTTCCTCATAATTTTGGAAACCCTGGTCCGATTTAACATGTTCCATCAATACACCCTTTGTATCCATAGAGCTTTTACTTGCTCGTTTATGTTTGAGATTATTATATTCAAGACGATAACGTCGTTTCAGATAACGCAGAAAACCGAACGTGGAACCTGACTTACTTAATTGTATTTCCGCACTGCAAATAACACATAACCCCCGTTTTGTCCTTTTCGTTAAAATGCTGCCTTATCAAGCTTGGTGACATCCTTCTACAACGAAAGAACACTATTAACTGACTCTGAACATATCTGAGATTAATTTATAACCAATCCATGCACACATGTACGCACTATTGTACGCATTTGTTGACCGATCCCGGCACTAATGTTTACATGGACGCACTAATGTACTCGTATAATGACCGACCCCAGTACTAATGTGTTCATGCACACACTTACGTACGCATTTGATGCCTGGTGCCGGCACCAGTGCCAGCATAATGTACACATGAACGCACTAATTTACGCACATAAAAGCCGGTGCAGGCACCGGTGCCGGCAGCATGTACACACACACACA
>SDVV010026969.1:0-12176 GCA_016164225.1 Gammarus roeselii | reverse complement strand
GAAGTAGTAGTTATTGTTTGTTAATTAAGTGTTTGTAGTGGTCCTGAAGGACCCGGTACTTATGTGAACCTAGGGGAGGTTGGCCGGTCCTAATTCACGGCTGTAGGAAGCGGAACGCTTCACCGTGGAGGCGAAACACTTTGGTTGTATCACAGTGACCATCTACCGGATGAGTGCTTTTGCCTTCCTGCACGAACGCTTTAGTTGAGTTGAGGGAGCTTTTTAAAATCATCACTTATAATCCTTTGTCAAAGACTTTTGATATTATTCTGAAAGGGCAAGCATAAACATTACTGTTTGATTATTGACAATTCTCTGCCATTGAGGTATTGAAGTTTACAAGGGCTAACAACTGAACGAAGACAAAAAGGGCTTTTTGGCACAAACGAGGATGTCCATTGTAGGTAAGGATATTAATTCTGAAGTAGAAAGTCAAAGTGAGGATCATAGGTCTGTGGAATTTCTTTAATAAGGAATCCTGAAAGGGATAGGATGTATTTGGAAACAAAATGAACTTTATTACTAGACAACACTTAGATCAGCACCTGTTGAGAAAGGTATCGAGCCATATAGTTGATTTGAGAGTGTCTCAGTTTCATTCCTCGTTAAACCAAAGCAGACCGGTTCTATTTGCTGAATACCGGTTTTCAACGCGCTGATTCCGATACCGTGCACTTTTTCCCCAACTAGTGTCAATGCCTAGCACTTTTTAACACTGGGAGGACCAGGCGCGTCAATTGACGCATTTTGCATTTTGTATTACTTATAACGCTATGTTGTGTTGCGATTTTTACCTTATAATTTATGACCCTAAACTTCACAATATTATCAACAATATAAGTGGATGTCATTGTTGGTTTTAATCTACGGATACGCCTGCAGTGGTGATAAATACCTAGAAGGACCGGCAAACGTCAATTGACGTGCACCATATAAACAAGGGGTGTCGTACGTCTGGTAGCCAGGCTTGCCCAGTACTGAACGTGTAATAAGCCAGATAAGTTCGGAATCAAATTTTGGCTTCTAGTATAGATACAGATGCAGACACTAGGACGCATCCCCCAGAAAGGGGTGTGGCCGACGGCAAGGCGCACCTCACACCCTCATACGCTCACACTCACACAACTTAGCCCTTTTGTGCTAAAGGGTCCGGCCGGTACCCCCTCAACAAACACTCTGGGTCACGAGTGCAGTCCGAGGATCCGTCGTAAGCAGCAGGGCCAGACAGTTTTCACTGGTTTACCCTCGTCGAGTTATAATAGCCGCCCCTCCCCCCCACCCACGACCATCCCGACAGCGGGATGCCAAGGGCGGGAAAGCACATCAGAGCAGCATCAAAATCAACCATTCACAACCATTCTCCACTCACGCCTGTTCATTGTACGCTCTCTCGCCACCTCCACATTCATGCCTCTCCTTCCAAACGCCTGCTTCACACCATCCATCCACCCAAACTTTGGTCTACCTCTAGGCCTGCGACCATTCGCCTCCGCATTCATCACCCTTTTCACCAATCTTCTTCATCCATCCTCTCCATGTGCCCGAACCATCTCAGAACACGCGAATACACTCTGTCCTCCAGCTTCTTTACCATCCCTGTTCGGATTCGAACCACGTCGTTGGTGATCCGGTCTCTCAGCGTTACTCCAGCCATGCTCCTCAAACATTTCATCTCGAAAACATTCAACCTTCTTCTCTCCTCTGCTCTCCCCCCCAAGCCTCAAATCCGTAGAACACAGTTGGGACAACAACACCCTCACACAGCCCTCTCTTTGCTTCCATCCCCAACGTCCTACAGATCATTACACTCTTTAGTGCACCCAACACTTTACATCCCTTCTTCACTCGCGCCTTCACTTCAGTTTCCACTAGTTCAGTTATCTTCACATGGGAGCCCAGATACTTAAAACACTGAACTTCTTCCATGAGCTCTCCATTTAGGGTGACACTAATTTTGCTCGCATCGACATTCCTCGAGCATCTCATCACTTTACTCATACCGACGTTCACTCGAAGCTTCCTCCTCTCACACACTCCACCAAACTCAGACACTAGCCTTCATAGCTTCTCCTCCGAATCCGCAACCAGAGCCGTATCATCAGCAAATAGCAAATGGCTCAACTGCCAACTCCGCTCATTTGTTTCCAACAGTTCCAAGCCACGACCCAGCACACTTGCGTACACCTCCCTGACCACTCCATCCAAATAGAGGTTGAACAGTCAGGGAGACATCACGCAGCCTTGTCTCAGTCCCACTTTCACTGTGAACCAGTCTCTCACCTCGCTCCCCACTCAGACACATGCTCGGCTGTCAGCATAGAAACTCTGCACCGCTTTCAACGAATGTTGTGTCCGCCCGCCAAGTCAATTTAAAGAAATCAAAGGCAATCAAATCATGTACCGATAGATACTTATTAATGACCGACGGGCTTGTGAGTTCGCCCGACCCAGGAGAGGTCTAGGGTGTTAACCCAAAGTGGCACTCTCCAGCTACTCAGTTGAGTGGGTCTAGGAGATGATATATTCCATATACACTGCTACTATGTGAAGGGATTTTAAACCACTAGAAAAATAGTACAACCTCTTAATTTATTATAACCAAGAGAAGCCCTGAGACTGGCTTCAAATTACTACCCACTCACATATGACGCAGCCTTTCTATAATATGTACAGCTGTGCGCAAGGGGAAAAACCAAAAACAGTATATATGCACAACTGTGCGCAAGGAAAAAACACAAACGGTAAAAAGGAACAACAGTAAAATAGGTTGAATACATGTGTGGGTACTCGTCTATAACTTCGTTATGTCACGTGAAAACGGTCGCCATCCTAACTTTACACACGAGGATCATTTACAAATATCACTCTCCTAATAACAACTGGCTCTAATCATCTGAACAACTGATTGGGTATAGTACCGAGTTACTCCTCGTAGATATAGTGACCAAGTACGCGCTCACCCGGGTCAGTGACCTTCTGTTGCTAGGTCCTCGTGCCGGAAGAAGGAGCTCCTCTACGCCCAGCCATACGCGTCCAGCGATGCTAGGTTGTCGTCCGACTGACACCCTGGCGTCGAATTTGATGCACGTTGTAGATTTCGGCTGTCTGTCTTCCCTAAATGCTACTGTTTTTCCGAAGTTGTAGTATTTATTGGAAAAAACGGGACACTGTGATGTTTCCAAAGTTTGGGATCTTGAAGAATCGTCGAACTTTAATTGTCTATGCTAACGTAAAATCCGTCTAACTTGTAGTGTCTACGGCAGTGAAGGGTTGGACTTGGTACGGGCGGCAGGGCGTGTATAACGACGTGTCCTTCACATGGTTAGTTTGTGAATCAGCTCTCGTTACTCGGTGACACTGCCTTATATAGTCTGAAACGTGACGTCTACCCCCACTACTCGCTTGGGAACCAATCCCCGGCCCCTCCTCTTAGAACAATGTCGCAGTTATACTAGCAAATAAAGCATATAAGTAACAAATAGGCTTAGGGCCAACATCCTACCGATTATACGGCAACCAACCTTAACGGCAACGCAACCTAACCTTACAATTAGTAACCTCTGTTCTAAAACATCCTGCAGCTCAACACTTGAGAATCGGGTGCTGAGGGCACGCAGGCCTCTTCCACACGTAACTAAACGACTCATTGCCAGCCTCTCGGCCGTGCCTACACACTACAGCAACCTACACACTACCTCCCGCTGTAAGTCCTGTATGAACCTCGCACCGACTTTCTTGTTCAACCATACCACTGTTTATACAAACAGGGCCGCTTGCCTCCGCATTTCCCAGGCGCAAGCAAGCGCGACCTTTCCCGACAAACGAGATCACTGTTTAACAACAGGGACTGCTGGCCGCAGCGTTTTCTCAGAGCGGGCTGTGGCTTCCTGGTTAGATCCGCGTCCATATCCCCCAAGGTATTCGTATCTTGCAATCTGCATCTAGCACGCGGGATCCAGCTACAATGTCCGCCCACTCCATACAAACGCAACACCCTCCACAGCGCTTCCCTGTCGATCCTGTTGTATGCCTTCCCCAGATCCATGAAGACCCAGAACACATCCTTTCCTTTATCAAGGTATTTCTCACAGACCTGTCTCACTGCAAAAATCGGATCGGTACACCCTCTACCACTCCTAAAGCCACCCTGTTCCTCTCCAATTGCGCTGTCCGTACGTGTCTAATCCTTTTGATCAGCACTCTCCCGTTCAACTTACCACCCACACATAACAGACTGATACCTCTCGAGTTGCAGCATTCATTTTTATCTCCTCTGCCCTTATATAACTGAACAATGCAGGCACTGCGCCACACACTCGGTACCACGCCTGCCACAAAACACAAGCTCAGTAACCTAACCAACCATTCGACAATAGTTACTCCACCCTTCTTCAGGCTCTCATTCGCAACGTCATCCAAGCCAGGGGCTTTTCCTGCTTTCATCACGTCCACCGCCTCCTGCACCTCTTCCCTGGTAATGTCCGCAACAAGTTTTTCTCTCAAAACTGGCATCCGAGCACCACCACCCACAGCAACAATGTCAGCCTCTCTGTCATCCTCGACATTCAACAACTCATCAAATACTCGGCCCACCTCTCCCGTCCATTAACACTTCCTCTCCCGTCCTCACAATTCTGGCACAACCGTCTGCCCCACCTGGAATCAGCGTCCCTTTTGGCTCTCCTCACCACCCGCTTCACCTAGTTTCTCCTCTCTTTGTAGCTTTCATGAGTCATCTCCGACTTCACCTGCAACCACTCCTCAAACGCTCCTCTTTTCCGTGCCACCGCCAGTTTGACCTCTTCATCCCACCACTTGCAGCCTTTCCTCTGGCACCCTCCCACACGGCGCGAGCCACACACCTTCTTCGCACATCTCAGCAACGCATCCCATAACGTATCTCATTCTTCTTCCACATCTCTCAGGTCTTCTACTCTCACGATGTCATATTCTTCCTTCAACGCCTGCTGGAACTCCTCGGCTCTACTTTTCACATTCAGTCCACTCACTTTCACTATCTCTCTCCCTCCTCCCACTCGTTTGTTGCCTTTCCACTTCTGCTCCACTCTTAATCTACCTTCGACCAGCAGATGGTCAGACACTCCTCCACCCTCCCCTCTCAACACCCGCACATCCAACAGCCTTCTACTAGACGTTGAAAATAAATATTTATTCAATGGTTTTCTTTACTTGGGAAAGGACGATTATAAGAAATCCAATTTCAGTGTTTCATGCAATGCAATATTGAAATTGATGACTCCACTATTGCACGAGGGATACAACGTGACTTGGGTCAAATACTTTACATATGTAAATCTTGCACTCCGTCTTGATAAACATAAATGTTATCTTGAAGGCACAATTCGTCAAAATCGAAGAGAAGTTCCAAATAAATGTAAAGTGTCCAAGCAGCTCCACGACACTACAGTAATGAAACACGAAGGTAATACGGCAATAACTCTAACATCATATAAATGTAGGATATCGAAATGTGTTTTACTTCTCAGTAGTCTGCACCCAGATGTTCAAATACCCATCGAAGGTAACCCTAAAAAAAAACGGATACCATCTTATTCTACAATAAAAACAAGGTTGCTATTGATGTCATCTATCAAATGTCAAAAAAAAGAGTAAAAATTGATAGTAGGCGCTTGCTAATGCATGTTTACTATAATGTGATTGGCATGGCTTTAGTAAACAGACACACTTTCTATAGGAATGTGTGGGGTTCAAATATCAGCCGTAGAGTATTCATACAAAATGTGTGTGAAGAGCTCACGAAAAATACACCCGTTGATTTGATTGAAGAGGAAATGGAATCCACTGGTCCAGTAGCTAAAATGCGTCGTACCGACAAGTCTGGTGGGAGTATTGCTGCTACTAGACCCAAAGAACGTCGAACCTGTTCACCTAAGAAGTACAGAAATAGAACGACTGATGTTTACAGTTCATGACGAATTCCCCTTCGTGGAACGTGTGCTAAGAAAATCTGCGCCTCATGTTCGTTGTAGGTTGCATGACAAAAAATGCTAATAATATCTAGTATTTTTCAATTTTTTTGTGTTCGATTTGAAGTGAATTGTATTTCATTCATTCATAATACATTTATACACAATTAAGATGTTTTTTACGAACCATATTGAAAAAAAATATGCGTCAATTGACGCAGGTCAGTCTCTGAAGGTATTTCAGATTTCCGGTCCTCCTAGTGTTATCTGTACGGGTGTCAGTGCCGAGTATAATTTCTTTTACGGACATGCTAGTATAAACACCGGGACAGTTCCTAGAGTGTGCTACATCTGGATTTTGTATCGTAAAGAGATTGACTAGCATTATGTTAGAGGACAAACGCTTATAGACAATTCTTTATCCATTATTCCTGTTTACTCTGTTCACATCACGATAAAGAAGGCTGGCTCGGTCGGCGTTTTTCCAATCCATCCATAACCTTCGACTTCTGTTAATGTTATGAAAGTGTTGTAAAGATCAATATTTCAACAACCTTGCTCTCTGGGGAGCGATAGAAGAAAGGGACTTGACACTTTGTATGTTTACAGGCAACTCGAATGGATACAATGTCTTGTCTGCTGCGTGAAAAAGTAATTTCTAATATTCCAGTTCGTTTGTTATGTAGCACCTGACTCATTCCTCCACTCACTCGTCCTGGTCTGTCTCCGTGAAATAGTGAGAATGCTGTAGGAGTGAATTGCCTAGATAATTAATACATATTGCTCGATTTCATCCACTATAAAGTAATTGCATTTATATGGACCTTTTTATTCAGTCCAGATATACTCATTTCGTAGAATTTTTTCAGGGAGACTTCTAGCGTTTACATACTAACATTTGAGGGTACAGGCAGTGACACTAACTCTAAGGTAGTGGCTACTATGTAGAGATCTTAGTGGAGATGAATTGATCGTATTTTTAAAGATAGTGACTCACAACTACAGCTTGTTACTTTAAAACCGACAACCCAACGAGATTGATATAACAGGGATATTTGTAAAAAAAAAAATCATCGACTGTTAATACGATAGTTACCTTCGGGATTTAAGTGTAATTCTTTCCCCTTTTTCCTAATATAGTTTCAAAATCTCTGCTATTATTTCTTCTCGGTAGATTTCAATCCAAAGACTGGCAGGACAAGCCCGTCGTAATATTTCATGGGCTTCATAACGTCTCATCACATTACTATAGAATTGTTAGTGTGTTTCATCCAAACTTGGTGTACAGTAGCATACACTTAATGGAAATTCGTCCTCGTTTGTAATTAGTTTTAGTTATGTAACAGACCACCAATCGAACCGAATTTTGTTCATATCCAAATTGAGAAGTCATCACATGAAAATTCATTATAAATAATTAGTAACGCAAATTAGACAACCAGGAGGATAGAATAATGAGATCCCTCGTTGAGGGACTATCTTCGGTATCAGTGGCACTACGCGGTTTCTTTATCGATGTTCAGTAATATTTCCCACCTGGATCTGTCGGCTCATCATATTGGTTTAGGAATTATCATCTGAGTGTGGTTTATCTCTGATCTATTGGGGTTCTAGACTAACGCTCTTAGTACACATTTTAGATCAACAGCAACCTTTGGGAGAAGTGTATGCGACACTTGCAATCCTATCCTTGTAACCAAAACTTTGTTTATAGTCTTCGGTGAGCTTTTTCTCAACGCTAGTTTTTTAATTATAGTTACATGTTTATGACTTCGAATTGTTTCAGGTTTTTGTTACTATTGCCAACATTACCATTCATTATATTCCCGCAGATTTCCGATACATACATAATTCTCCTAGCACTCAAATGTTTGAGACCTGATTCTCTCTCTTCATGTTTCATTGCCAACAGTTTTGAGACAAAGCTAGATTTACATTTTATTTTATTGTGCAATTTTACACTTTGTATACTTGATACCCTTTCAATACCCCATTTGATAATTCGGTTTCCCTCAACTTTAACAGTTTTTTCTTCAAATGACATCTCCTCGGTACCACTACCACAGGTTTCAATATCACTGTCACTGGTATCCAGTCCACATATAGTATCCCACGTTTTCCTCATCTTTTCATTACATTCAATTTCGGCTAAGGTTTGGATGTACTCCCCCCATTTTACCCGATCTTTATACGTTCAACGTTTGGTTGTTACTGGCATCGCTCTTTCTTTTCTGCTCGCACCCTGTTGAGCACTATCGGTATAATTATTTTTGATACCCAAGTCCGGATTATTATGTTCTATTAATACACCCGTAGCATCCTTAGAGCTTGTATTTTTCCGTCCAATTTTGTGAGTATCATATTCAAGATAATGCTGTCTTTTGATATGATGCCACAACCCGAACGTGGAGCTTGATTTACTTAACTTTATCTCCGCAAAGCAAATAACACATACTCCCGCATTTTTCTTTCTGGAAAAATATTTCCATATCAAACTAGGCGACATCCTTCTACAGCAAAAGCAGACCGTTAACTAATTGAGAATAAATCTGATTCCTTTTTTTATATCTACTTTAACATGAACATACACGGTTGTTACCGGTATATGGCGACAAATGCCGGTACATGCCGATATAATGTACAGCGTATACACGGTTGATACCGGCATATGGTGACATATGCCGGCATATGATGGTATAGTATAGGCGTATTCACGGTTGATGTCAGCATATGCTCTAAAATGTAGGCGTATTCACGGTTGATGTCGGCATAATGTAGGCATTTACACACATTTTGTGCAAAAGGGTTACCATGCACTGTCAGATGCATTAATACCATGGCAACCTAAACTAACCTAACCTGACCTATAGCACAATATCCCTTGCTTATGTTACAAGATATTTAATGTGGATCAGCTTCACAGTATGTTACGTTAAAAGATCTATTCATCCTAGCCTGACCTAGTCTATTGTATCTAAGCAATTATGTATTTTCGATTGTCTTTTTCATGCATGCAAATGATTTTCAGTGTTTTAGGATTAATGCATAACAAATATCTCCACTTGGCTCTACACATTGATCTACAGTATCCTCTACAGTTTTTATACGCATTTCCAATTTTTGATCTAGCAAAATTTCATCTGTGTTCATTTATACTTTCATCGTTGTTTGAATGTTATACCTATTTTCATATGATTCTTGATGTTCGATTTGACACCATTTTCTACAACACTTTTACATGTTATTCACACCCATCAAGAACCTAACCTAACCTAACTTTTGTTGGGTATTCAGTCATTGATATATACAATGCATAACAAATATATATAATTGACTCTACACTTTGATCTATCCTTTGCAGTTTTGATACGCACTTCCAATTTTGATCTGGCAAATTTCATCTGTTCTCAGACATAATTTCATCATTGCTTGAAAGCTATAGCTTTTTTTCTTGTGATTCTTGATTTTCAATTTGTTACAATTTTGAATCACTTTCACATGTTATTCTCGCCCATTAAAAACCTAATCTTGGATGAACTGAATGTTACAAGTAATTCATATTTATTTCCATCATCATGCAAACGAACACACGGTCTCACATTATGTTTTTCTTATGTTGTCCTTCGATACCTCCTGGCACTACATCCTTTGACGACTTTCATAGTTAATTTGCATTTTTTTTCCTATAGTTTTCCTATTTTTGACTATGACTTTATTTCAGATGTCGTCATACTTTACTTTTAGATTGGTGTTTATTTACTTTTATTACTTTCTAGCAAAGTTTACAGACCCCCATCACCAAATTACTTTCGAACAAACGACGACTCAAGCTATACATATCCCAACACAACAGAATCACAATCTTAACTGAGTATGATCTGAACGGACTTTGATTTGTATCCTACCATTCTGTCTCACAGATATAGCATTCACCCCAAGATAGGATTATAGCGATGAGTGAAACATATTCTTCTACTGATTTCGACAAACCGATGTTGCCTCCTCCTTAAACGATGTATGCAATTCTTTGCTTATCTCTCGAGTTTTAGGATATTATGAACAATTGATTTAGGTTTTACATAGTTTTATTAGTATTTATTAGTATTGATTACAGTTAATGCTGGATTCAACAATACCATCTACCTCGTTTTTTCGATCACAGCAGGACTCGTACAGTCATCCATACCCATCATTGCGATGTTTCAGTTCTCGTTATAACGCTGGAGTATTTGTGCTGGAGTTCGTATATGTGATTTTGTGAATGGGTATTTTTTCTTCAGTCTGTGCTCGTTTGCCCGTGCACGGACCATATGCAGTTTCTGGGGTTGACCTGGACTGCGCAGCTATAGAACCTTGTGACGCGTTGTGGTTGGAGTCCATCTAATCCATGAAGCCATAGACCTTGTACCAATTTCGACGATGCTGTCTGTGCGCACTGTCGCGCGTACACATTATTCCTGGAGTTCTGAGTGGTTGGAGGCGGGGATTCGTTTTGTCTTAGTCTTTATCATGCCTGAATAAATAAATTTTACTAAAAGTCAAATAGACCGCGTAGCTGTGAACATTGTGTTGCCTTGCTGCCGGAGCTGACTTTGTCCCTGTAGCCGTGAACCTTATACCAATTTCGACGATAATATCTGAGCGCACTGGCTTATGGACATATAATTCATGAGGTTCTGAGGGGTCGGAGGCGAGGATTCGTTTAGTTTCATCTAAGTTTTTATCTTACCTAAATAAATGAATTGTATTTATGCAACTAAGCCGCGTAGCTGTAAAAATTGTGGTGCGTTGCTGTCGGAGCTGATGTTGCTCACGTAGTCACTGACCTTGTACTACTCTCGACAATACTACCTGTACGCCCTAGGGTGCATACATATCACTCATTATGTTCTAAAGGATTGGAAGCGGAGATCAGTTTCGAGTAAGCGTTTTTTTCTTTTGCGCAACACTTAGGCGTGCGAGCCTACTGGAATCAATGATCATTGAGCCCTACGGGGGAGCCTATTTTGACTCACGTTGAGGCTCTGGTGGAAATGAGGCTCAAATCAAATCAAATCAAATCAAATTCAGTTTACTCCCAGAATCCATCATCTAATTTACCATATATTTGTTGCAAATACCGAAGGCTGTTCCGTGTCCTTGAGTCCACAAATGAAGTTCTTCTTCTTTTTGAACCTTAATTATTCAAATTTTCACAAATTCAATTTCACTCCGTTCTTCATCAACGAGGAATTGTTGCATACGTTCCAGATTTTCTTTGGTACTTGGGTAGAATCCGTTTCCATATACTTCAGCTTTATTACAGTCATGATGATTATCCACTTGGATCATATCAATTTCAAGATTTGCTTTCTTATTTCCCTTGAACTTTGTTACATACGACTGAATCCCGTCTACGTTAGTTACCCAAAACCGACTTATTTTTTCCTTCATTCATATATGAATCATGAAAAACATATCCAAGCATGAAAAGAAAATCGAAAATACATAATTTCTTGGATATAATAGGCTAGGTTAGGTCAGAATGAATAGATCTTCTAACATAACGTACCGTGAAGCTGCTCCACTTGATGAATATGCATCATACTTAAGCAGAAAATCTCGTAAGATGATAGATAGTTCATGGTTAAGTTGGCTATCATGACTAGATCTTTGAACCTAATATCGCGTGAAAATGTTTCACATTAATTATCTTGTAACTAAATAAACAAGGAATTTTATTCCAAATAGGTCAGTTGGTAACCGATCCTGTATATGCATACAAATTGTGTGTGTGTATGTCTACATTATACCGGTATCAACCGTGTATACGCCATATTTTATATCGGCATATGCCGACCTATATTTATTGATATCTGATTAATGTTGTCGTACATTGATATATGTTTCGCCAATTTTGTATCTTAGACCTGGTTCATATTCTAGATCTTGTTGACTGCGGACCTTACATAACAGATTTGTTGTATATATATATGAGTGAATTTATTCAATATTCGTTATAATAGACGAAAAATGGTAGGACCAACACATCCAGCACTACAGGAAAATTTTTTCTAACAGTAAAACCGTACATAAAACTTGTTAACTCTTTACCACCTGTAACAATCACTGACATAAGCGGTAAGCTTACATAAACGTTTTGAACTCGACAGTCGACTAACGAGCGATCATCTAACATTCCTTGAAATTAATCGATAATAGTGGACTTATAACAAGCAAAGTGAATAT
>SDVV010026968.1:0-12176 GCA_016164225.1 Gammarus roeselii | reverse complement strand
CGCACACTTTCGTGCGCGAGGTCAAACAAAAACTTCAATTGTAATATACAAGCAGGTTAGTGCGTTCAGGAACGAGGAAGATATAAACGCGTAGTGTTGTACTCAGTTTCATATAGTCCGGTATGTTTTCCGAGAGCGATTAGTTTTTTTCCGGTAAATTAGGTCGGTGTGTTAAGGGTTCCTATCTATTAACCTCCTAATGAATTATTTGTGGTAAGACAAAATAAAACACTCACAATAGCTACGGTTTTTTAATCAACGGGTCAGTGAAATCCTAACATACTTTACTCTAAATGGATCTAAGGGCCTACACCAATACTCAACTTTAGGTTCTTCTGCGGTGGCTGCCGGTGTTCGTCTGAGGTTGTCCGCTCTCCCCCTAGCTAACTGTTCCCAATCACTCAAAAACTTACAAAAAGGGGAGGCGCCTTGCGTTAATGTGTGAGATTGGAATTGTCCAATGAAAACAGCTCTACCGTTTGCTAACTGCTAGGAAGCGTGTCCCCTGGTTTACTTGTGTCCCATTGGCACTCAAATTATTTTAGCTGTTATCCTGAGGCAGGCACAAAAATGCTGACCTCTCCACTTGATAGACAGGCCCAAATAGCATACACTTACGACGGTTCTCGTACGAGTAACCTAATCCGGGGGCTATCTGAAGGAATACACATAATGTACAGATTTGAAGCTAGGTATCAATGTAGATATCAACACGGAGGAGTCATTTAGTATAACGAAAACCATCCTACACTTACAGTAAAATAGTTCGTTATTAGTACTACCAATATTACAAATTGTCAACTATACTTCAATCCTTCATGCGTACAATTACATAAGAACACATTCAGTGAAACACATTACCCTTTTACACTCTGGGGCGTTTCGCCGCTCTAACCTGGGGGTATAGGAATGTCAAGTGGTGTGCGGTTTGGTATCTTACCCAGGGCCCGTAGTCGCTGAAAGCAGCGACTATACATAAATATATATAAACATTATGTAAAGTGTATAACACCTCCCTATGTTTGAAAATTTCACAGCCTCCTGACAGATGATACGAGACCTGGCGCCATTTGAGTACGTGTTCTACGAATATTTCCTTCGATGAGGCTGGAGTTGTTGCTTGCTGGAGAAGGGGACCGATTCTCTCTCGGTTCACCCGTCGATCTTTATGTGTAGACATCAACGTTGGTCATCACGAGGACGGTTATTTCGGGCGCGGTGTCAGAAGATCTCAGCTATTTCGCATTGTCAACACGCAGGGGCATATTCCTTTTACGTGGACGGTGGTGATTAGAATCACCTTTGCTCGTCGTGGTTGGTGATTAGTATCACCTCTGCTCGTCGTGGTTGGTGATTAGCATCACCTTTTCGTTCTTGTGCCCTCCCGTTGCGGGAAGATGCCTCTCGTTTTTTTGGTTTACGTACGGCTTGAAATGTCATTGAGCTGGTACTGGCAACATGGCGGCATCAGATGTCAGGAGGAGGGGGTGGGCTCGGGTTTGTTGGTCTATCGCCGCTTAGCACCGTTGTGTGGCTGCCATGGGACGGAGGAGGGCAAAGGGAGTTTTTAGTGATTTGCAATAGATTGCAATGCGTGTTCCCTCGAGTAACCAGGTCGAGCAGTGGCAAGGACATGATTCTGAGCAGTAGAATTATAGAGAATTCACTGACTCCTACATAGAATTTGAACCTAAATCTTGAGTTGTTGATTGACATGGTTACTCAAGCGATTATATTGATTGAATCCTTCACATAGTCATAGGTTAGAATGCATGTGAGAGCTATTTACCTAAATTTGAGGTGCATAATTGTATTCTTGAATTTGTCATTGACAAATGTTAGATACACAACTTCAAAACTACATATTACGGGACTAACACAATCCAACTCATGTCTGCATACGAATTAAAATTATGTTCGCACCTTAAAAACTATTTTCTGCTACTTCTTTGATTGTATCTAGGCATTGGATTCAGTTTCCGTTATTCGATCGACTTCATCGGATTGACGGTCGCTCGCGACTGCAGGGAGGGCGATGTGGTCGGTGTTGGTCGATAACTCATTACCATTGTTGTGCGGGTAGGGGTCATCAATTCGTAAGAGGGCCAGCTTCAACCTATTAACGTGAACAGTCTGGACGTTGCGGTCGGCGTATACACCACCGATCGTATAGATGTCATTGTTTCGTTCGAGTACTTTGTACGGGCCAAGGAATTGAGTGGGCCAGCCTTGAGTGCCTTCTGTTTTTGACGTTTCATTTTGCATGAGAACTAAAGAACCCAGTGTTATGTGTTCGCTGTTCGTCGTATTGTCGTAATACTGAGCTGATTTGTCATGAGCTATTTTGGACTGTTTTCTTACTTGCCTAAAAGCATTCGCTAACCTCAGCGACATTTCAACCGCGTAGTTAGTATCACTGGCGTAATTGATTGGTTGTTTTGAGAAGGAGTTTCCGAAGGGGAGGTGAGCATCTCGACCATGAAACAGAAAGAAAGGAACGTCGTTGATGCTTGTTTAGAAGGCGGTATCAATCGCAAGAGTAACAAGCGGAACGCTGTCGTCCCAGGTGAACTTGTCATCAGAGGATAAGTGACTCAAAGCACATTTACAGACGGAGTTAATTTTTTCCGTTTAACCGTTGCTCATTTGTTGATAGGCAGTAGTTTGTTTGGTCTTTATTTTTAATTATCGGAGGACTTCATTGAAAAGTTCGTTTACAAATTCCCCCCCTCGATCGCTGACGATCTCGAGAGGACATCCATTTTCAGCGATGAATTGCATCAGGGCCTCGGAAACGACTTCAGCGGATTTGTTTGGAAATGGGTAAACGGAAACGTACTGTGAAAAATGAGCAACAATCGGCAGGCCATATTTGATGCCGGAGTAACTAGTCGCTAATTCGATCAGATCGACACCCACACGTTCCATTGGATAACTAACCGGTGGGAATTCGCAAAGCGAAGCTCTCATTTGACCTTGCCATTTGCGTTTCTGACAAGGAAGACATTCACAAACGTAGCACTTGGTATCGGATGTCAAGTTTAACCTCAAAGAATCGATCGCGAGCTCTTTTCACGGTTCAGAGAAAACCCATGTGAGCTGAGTCGTGGGAAAGTTTTAACGCAATCGGCACGAGTTTCCTTGGAACAACCGTTTGAATGTTGAGTCACCCGTGTCGTCTATTAAATCAAGGGAGACGACAAAATATGCCATCGTCCATGAAGTATTCCTCGGCACCGCCCAATTTGGGGGGATCTGACTGGGCTCACTCCAGGAATTTCACTATTTTCCCCAGAACGGGTGAGCTAATTGTTCCTGTCTGATCAGTGATCGGTCGAGGGTCGGGTCTGCGCTGCTCTCTGGTCCGTCATCAACAAAGACAGCGCAGGTAATGTCTTTATCGGCTTGAACTTCGTCGTCTTCGTGGTCGTTGTCCACGGGCGCCCGGGACAAGAAGTCGGGAACAAAATGAGTTTTTCCTTCTTTGTACCGGATTGTACAGTCATATTTGGACAACAACAGCGATCATCTGGCGATTCGAGGGACAGATGTTTTGTGTTTAAAGATGTATCGCAAAGGAGTATGATCAGTAACCACTTCAAACTTATCGCCGTACAGATATGGATTGAAAAATTTAATGGCTTCGTGAATGGCAAGTGCTTCCTGCTCGGTTGTTGGGGTGGATGGATGATTATTCATTTTATTGATCATCAACACTTTTTTTTAGTATTTCATTATATCTTCTTTCTTGGGCTCTTTTATTTTTCTCGGCCCTTTCTTTATGATAAATTTTGCATTGGTTATTATTATATATATCGAGGTTGGTTGAGAAAAGGTGACCAAGGAAGACGAGTACTCGTGGGACCCGTGAGACTCGGGGGACTTGGAAGATCAGGAGAGTTGGTGAGACCCACTTAGACTCTACTGGGGCCCTTTGGGACACCCTTGAGACCCTTTGGGGCCCTCTTGAAAAACTGTGGGACCCTTTAGAGGACCCTCGGAATCCTGAAACCTCTGCTCCCCCTTTTCAGCGCTGTAGAACCCATACACAGAGGAATGTATAAATGTGGAGTGTTTGAGTAGAGAAATTAGTAAGTACAGTCCACAGTATTGCTGACGCAGAGGGGGAGTGTCGCGTCGAGGCTGGTCGAGGCGCGTTGAAATCAGTCGAAACATGTTGAGGCAAGTCGAATTGGGTGCGACGAGCCGAGACTGGCCGAAGTGATTCGAGACTAACTGAGATAAGCTGAGACGAGGGGACTCGAGGGACTCGGGGAGCTCGGGGGACTTGTCCCCCGAGCTCATCGGGCTCATCAGCTCATCGGGCTCTTTTGGGACTACCGGCGCAGAGGGGGGAAAAACCGCGTCATGGCTGGTCGAGGTGCGTCGAGATTAATCGAAGCATGTCGAGACAAGTCGAGTTGGGCGCGACGAGTCGAGACTGGCCGAAATGAGTCAAGACAAGTCGAGATGAGCTGAGACGAATGGATCCGGGGAGCACGAGGGACCCTAGGGGCTTGGGTTACCCTCCGAGATCTACCGGGCTCCTTTGGGACCTGAGGGACCTCTGCTTGCTCCCCCCAACCTATCCCCCTAAGCAATAAGTATGATGTCAATCATTTGAGCAGTTTTTCAGCCCATGATGAACCTGCTCTTTCTTTCCTCTTACCGATCCACAATTTAATAAAGTAATATTAGTGTACTTGTGCGAGAGTTCATGTTTGTAACTTTGTGAACAACTGTTTTTTCAGTACGTGCTCGCTCGCGCGGGCGCGAACCTATGTGTAAATTCTGTTGTAGATCTTTACCGCGCAACTATAAACCTTGTGGTGCTTTGCGGTTGAAGTTGATCTGATCCGTGAAGCCGTAGACCTTGTACCGATTTCAACGATACTAGCTGTGCGCACTGTCGTGCGTACATATTACTCATGAAGTTCTGAGGGGTTGGAGGCGGGGATTCGTTTCGTTTGAATCTTCATCTTACCTGAATGAATAAATTGTACAAAAAAATAGACCGCGTAGGTGTAAACGTTGTGTTGCGTTGCTGTCAGAGCTGACTTTGTCCGTGTAGCCGTAAACCTTGTACCAATTTCGACGATACTATCTGTGTGCAGTGGCGTGTGTACATATTACTCATGAGGTTCTGAGGGGTTGGAGGCGGGGATTCGTTTTGTCTGAGTCATTATCTTTCCTGAATAAATATATATAAATTGTACTAAAACAACTAGACCGCGTAGCTGTAAACATTGTCTTGCGTTGCTGTCGGAGCTGACTCTCCCCATGTAGCCGGAAACCTTGTACTAATCTCGATGATGCTACCTGTGCGCACAGGCGTGCATACATACATATTACTCTTGAAGTTCTGAATGATTGAAAGCGGAGATCAGTTTCGTCTAAACATTTGTTCTTGTGCGCACCAGCGTGCGTTTGACGTGATTGAAAATTTCAAATGGTCTCACTTGGACACCGTTGTTTTTCTCGCTTGCCGAGGCGTGCGAGCCTACTGGAATCCATGATCGTCGAGCCCTACGGAGGAGCTTATTATGACTCACGTTGAGGCTCCGGTGGAAATGATGCTTAAATCAAATCAAATCCTGCTCGGTTACTGAATAATCCAGCTCTGGCCCAAGCAGCTTTTGGACTGAAAAACGCTATTGGTAATTTGCCATTGGGATGTTGTTGATTTAACACTGCTCCAATCGCCACTTTTGAGCTGTCGGTGTGCAATACAAAAGGTTTAGAATAATCAGGGTATTTTAAAATGGGTGAGGTAACAAGTTGATTGTTTAATGTATCGAAAGCTTTATGATATTCACCGATCCAAGAGAATTTTGCGTTCTTTTTCGTTAAAGCAGTGAGTGGGGCGGAGACGTGCGCATAGTCTCTAATGAACTTCCGGTAATAACCTGTTGCCCCGAGGAACCGCCTCACCTGCTTCAGAGTTTGGGGGCGTGGCACGTCAGAGAGCGCGCTCACCTTTTTTGGGTCGGGCTGTATGTCCGTGTTATCGACAGGATGTCCCAAATATTTTACCGATCTAGAGACGAATTGACATTTCTTCAACCCCAGTTTGAAACCACATGACTCGATCAGATTGAAAATTTCTCCCAGATGAATCATATGATTCTCAAAGGTGCTCGAAAAAAGTACATTGTCGTCAACATAACAGTACAAGAATTGGCCCAGGTATTTACTGAAGGCAAGATTGCAGACTCTTTGGTACACACTGGGCCAATTAATCATACCGAACGGAGTTCTTAGGAATCGATACGCGCCAGTATTAGTTCGAAAGGCAGTTGTGTCACGAGACTCTTCGTCGAGTTCTACCTGCCAGAAACTAGACTTCATGTCAAGGGTGGTAAAGACTGTGGCGCCTGACAACGACTCTAAAGTCTCATCAATCCTTGAGATGGGGAATACATCCCGTTTAATTAATACGTTCACCTGACAATAATCGGTTACGAAGCGTAAATCACCATCTATCTTATTAATTAGCAGAGCCGGGCTGCTCCACGGTGACGCACAGGGTTCGATAACCCCTTGACTGAGCATCTTTATGACGTGCGTTTCGATCGTTTGTCTTGTGAAGTGAGGGATGCGGTACTGAGGAGTGCAAATAGGTCTGTGCTGTTGCACGTCAATGTGGGCTTTGAAATTTTTGACATGCCCTAATTCATCTCCCACGGCAATGGCATCTCTGTGACTGTTAATTAAATTAGCAACGGAAGCTTGCTGTTACAAAGGCAAATGTTTCAAACCTACGTCATCCAAAACCTCATCAAAAATAGGGTAATTCCTATTGTTTTTAATGTCAATCAGTTATAAATTTTTGCAGTGAATGTCAACTTTGTTAAGTTTAGCGGAATTTATTTTTGAGTTACCATCAGAGTCAATTCCCACGAGTCTAATAGTTTCACTGTTATTTTCTTCGAGAACCAGTTCTATCGTTACTACAATGGTAGTGCGAGCAATTTCAGCATTCTTCTCACTACAATTAATAAAAGTGGTCGGTACTTGACCTTCTTCAACAATCGCAAGACATCGAAGAATCATCATATCATGAAAGTTTTTGCTCTGGGAGAAAACAACTGTTTTTCCTTTCAAATGCAGGGGTACCTTGACACAAGCGAATACTGCAACGCCAACTTCGACATTCAAATCATTAGGAGCTTTGCCGACACTGAAAGATTTTTCAACTTTTGATGCTTGCACTACGCTCACTGTTGGAGGATCGTAATTAGTACAGACTAAACGATAATTAGTTCCGTAAATTGAAGCGCAACCTGAAAGGTCTGAGAAGTATTTGGTTTGCACCGACGTTCTCTGCAAGAAATCTTTACCTAGCAGTAATGCATCTGTGAATTCGACATCTTGACAAACGATTACTGCATGTTTAATTTTATTGTTGAGAAAACGTAAATTAAGATCAATTACTCCTTCAGTTTCTAACTCTTTGCCATTAACTGCACGCAGAGTCTTCGCACAGGGTCGCATTGTTGCTCCAGTTTCGATCAATTTGCAAGCGAAATTGGACTTGATGAGGGTCACGCTAGAACCACTGTCAACAAAACACGTCATCGTCAGGTCATCAACGGGTAACGCAATTAAGGGGGCAAGATTTCGAGATTTCGCTCCAAGTTTCTTTAATTCAACGGGCAACTCAAGTAGTTATTGCTATGAACTTCAAAGCAGGTACAGTCACGACGGAATGGCGGCACGTTATAAGGTAGAGGTCGTCCTATCGGTCTTTGGTACCGAGTGCGGGAAACAAAGTTTGATCCAGTGTTTTGCATGTATATTGACCGGGCGAACGGTTGTTTGCTGCTCATAGGACGTTCCTGAAATTTTATGTCCGTGTCCTCATTGAGCGTCTAGCGTTTGATTCGCCTCATTTTCGTTAAAAAATCTTCCACTGTATCAGGTTCGAAGTCCGACGGAATATTTATGTTTGAAAACAGAATCCCTAAGAAAATGCTTTGAGCTTTTGGGTCACTGATTTTCCAATCATCGCTGTGCAAATCCTGCCAGCTGGTAAGTAAACGAGTGTTGAAGCTAGGTACACATTCGTCAGCTTTTTGTTTCAAGGCCAGTATTTTTCCCATAGCGACATGACGGCGCATAGTATCGCCGTATTGCTTTTTGAGCCACTCACTCAAGTGAGCAATAGTTTCCAACTCGCTCTGGTACAGAATATACTTGTCCCACACTAGCCTCTTTAGGCTACATTTCAGGTATTTAAATTGAAGAGCTTCATCATCAGTTTCTAACGAGACACGTGACATGAAGTGTTTTAAAAATATTAATACGTCTCCAGTCCCGTCATAAAAGGGTAACGTGTCATGATGGCCTAGGCAGGGACTGTTGGCCATTGTGGTCTTTAAGTTTTAACTCGGCAGTTGTGAATTTGAACTCGTTAAAGTTTTTTTTAAGAGTTATCTCGACACCAAATGGAAGGCACAATTTTTTCACAATGTTTTTTAACACTTATAAAATATCATTTTCACACACAATACACAAAATGGAACAATACACGAAATGGAACAATGCACGAAATGGAGCAATACACGAAACAACAATACACAGAATGGAGCACTACGCGAAATGGAACAATATGGAGGATGGAGCACTACACGGAATGGAACAATACACGCAATGGTAAGAAAAAATGCTACCAAACCATTGAATAATACATCGTATTCACTGACAATTTAAATACTTTAATTAATTTAATGGCAGCTGGCGCGAGTTAGCACTGGTTTGAGTCACTCTAATCTACGTTATGAGGCGAGGAACCGGGGATGATACTATTAGTTCACAAAACGAGACAATTATTTTTAGTTATCGATCACGAGTATCATCCAACTGCGCTGCCACCAAATGTTATGGGTTTCTATCTATTAACCTCCTAATGAATTACTGGTGGTAAAACAAATAAAACACTCACAATTGCTACGGTTCTTTAATCAACGGGTCAGTGAAATCCTAACATACTTTACTCTAAATGGATCTAAGGGCCTACACCAATACTCAACTTTAGGTCCTTCTGCGGTGGCCGCCGGTGTTCGTCTGAGGTTGTTCGCTCTCCCCTCGGCTAACTGTTCCCAATCACTCAAAATCTTACAAAACGGGGAGGCGCCTTGCGTTAATGTGTGAGATTGGAATTGTCCAATGAAAACAGCTCTACCGTTTGCTAACTGATAGGAAGCGTGTCCCCTGGTTTACTTGTGTCCCATTGGCACTCAAATTATTTTAGCTGTTATCCTGAGGCAGGCACAAAAATGCTGACCTCTCCACTTGATAGACAGGCCCAAATGGCATACACTCACGACGGTTCTCGTGCGAGTAACCTAATCCGGGTCTATCTGAATAAATACACATAACGCACGGATTTAAAGCTAGGCATCAATGTAGATATCAACACGGCGGAGTCATTTAGTATAACGAAAACCATCCTACACTTACAGTAAAATAACTTGTTATTAGTACTACCCATATTAAAAATTGTCAATTATACTTCAGTCCTTAATGCGTTTAATTACATAAAAACACATACAATGAAACACAGTACTCTTTTACACTCTGGGGCGTCTCGCCGCTCTAGGAATGTCAAGTGGTGTGCGGTTTGGTATCTTACCCAGGGCCCGTAGTCACATAAATATATATAAGCAGTTATGTAAAGTGTATAACAGGTGAGCAGGCTTTTTAGGTTGTACGGGGAGCTAAGTAATCAGCGTGAAACGCGTAAGCAAGTGTTTCACACTGATTGCCACCTGATGGCAACAGGGGCAAGGTGGCGCGTCCGGTCCCGTGTCTACATCCAATAAGTGGTTGCGAGTTATCCACGTGTGTCCCGTGCACAAGCGGTTGATGAACACTTGGTCTTTTTCTATTTGAAAACTTTGTTTCCCATTCTACTACGGAGGGTTTAACTGCAGGCACTTTTTGTCCACTCTGTTGCCACAACTCGTTCACTCGAGATGTTATAAGAGAGTTAATGGCTGGGAACCAGTCTCAGTAATGTTTGGTGATAAATTGTTGATGATGGTTAGACGCCAGTTTAGCGAGGGAACCTGCAAGCCAGTGGACTCTTCTTTCCACGTGTTTAGAGATCCAGCAAAATTCGCCCGCTTGTGATTTGATTTGATTAGGGCTTAACTTCTATCGGAGCCTCAACGCCAGTCATCGCACGCTCCCCGTAGGGCACGAAGGTCCGTAGATTTTGGTGTAGAATCTACGAAGGTCCGTAGATTCTACATGACTTCGTACGCGAAGTCATGTAGAAGCTTTAGCTGTGATATACAAATAGGCGTGTGCGTTCATGAACATAGAGAAGTTGACCGTAAAGAGTCTTCTTTAGCACAGAGGGCTAAAGAAGACTCGTGGGGCTGCTGCGAGTGCATTGCAATTCATAAGTAAGTGTTTCACACTTTGTCACCTGGTGGCAACCGCGGCATGGTGGCGCGTCCGGTCCCACGTCTACAGCCATTATGTGGTTGTGGGTTACCCACGCATGTCCCGTGCATAAGCGGTTGATAAATACTTGGTCTCTTCTATTGGAAAACTTCGTTTCTCGTTCTCCTACGGAGGGCTTAACTGCAAGCAGCTTTTGTCAACTCTGCTGCCAAAAGTCGATCCATCGGGATGTTGTACGGGAGTTGATGACTGGAAACCCGTCTCGGTAATGTATGGAGATGAATTGTTCATGGTGGGTGGACACCAGTTTTCCGAGGAAATCTGCACACTGGTTTCCTCTTATTCTCACGTGTCCATGGATCCAGCAGAACTCGACCGCTTGACCCGTCTCGGACATCGTGAAGAGGTCGTGTTGCATTTTACGAAAGGCAGGGTGATCATAGTGCAGAGTTTTCAGCTGGGTGGGAAAACTCAGACTGTCCGAAAATACAACATATTCGGGCAGGCGGCCAATTTATGTTATGGAGATGGCTAATTCGAGTGAGTGCAGTTCTGTAGAGAATACAGAGGCCATTTGGGGTAGGGTTGCCGAACGTGATATCCCGCTGCACACAGGGGCAGCTCCTATCTTCGTCCAATGTTTTGGAACCGTCAGGGTATATGTGGCGGTACTAAGAGTATTGTTCATCAAGCAATCTTGAGAATTCTCGGCGGTACATGTTGGTTGGAGTTGTTCTTTTAGGGTGTACTTACAGATCTAGTTTGACCAGCGATGGGCTGATCATCCACGTTGGTGTTGATTTGGAGAATTCGGTAGGAGAATGGAGGCTTGATTGCTATGCGATTGATGTTCAGCGAGGTCATTTAGTTGTCCACGCGGAGGGAAAAGGTGGGCATTCATTCTTCTTAGCCGCAAAGAGGCGTTTATCGAGAATGTTGGTAACATCGTTGAGTGCTGGGCTATTGATAAAGCTCCTGGTCTTGAAGTAGTATTGTAGCAAGAGTTTGTCTCTCCGGAGCGGAAGAGGAAGCTCGTTAACAAGCACGTTCAGGGATTCGATGGGAGTGGAACGGAACGCGCCGGTTGAGATACAGAGCGTTGTTGGCGATGATGGAGAGGGGTTCAAGAGTGTTTTTTGCTGCTGAACCGTAAACAACGGTCCCATAGGTAATGCGCGAGCGTATTATTGTTCTGAATAACGTTTGGGGTGGATGGATGATTATTCATTTTATAGATCATTAACACTTTAGTTTAGTATTTTATTATTTCTTCTTGCTTGGGCTCTATTATATTTCCCTGCCCTTTTTTCATGATGATAAATTTTGCATTGGTTATTTTTATTATATGCATCGAGGTTGGTTGAGACAAGGTGACCCAAGGAGAGGAGGTACTCGTGGGATCCGCGGGACTCGGAGACCCGGGGTTTCGGGAACTCGGGGGACTTGGGAGACCAGGTGGATTTAGGGTGGTCCACTTGGATCTTTCTGGGGCCCTTAGGAACACCCTTGAGATCCTTTGAGAGCCTTTTGAGAAACTGTGGGACCGTATAGAGGCCCCTCTGAATCCTGGAACCTCTGCTCCCCCCTCGCAGCGCTGGAAAACCCATTCCGAGGCTGGTTGAGGTGCGTCGAGATCAGTCGAAACATGTTGAGGCGAGTCGAATTGGGCGCGACGAGCCGAAACTGGCCGAAATGATTCGAGACAAGCCGAGATGAGCTGAGGCGAGGGGTCTCTGGGGACTCGGGGAGCTCGGGAAGACCCG
>SDVV010026966.1:0-12176 GCA_016164225.1 Gammarus roeselii | reverse complement strand
ATATAACCGTAATGTCAGGCTCGATGAATGTGCGTGGCTGCAGTACGAATAAGGCAAAGCGAAGAAATATTGGTGAGATGTTTGTGAAACGGAAGTTGGCGCTGAGGGAGACGAAATTGAAAGGTGCGGGCGGATGTGAGTTTCGTGTGGTAAGAGGAAGAAAATCTGGTGTGGAGGAAGGTTGGGCACGAAAAGGTGTGGTCATGATATTGAGTGGTCGGTTTGCTAGTAGCGTTATCGAGTGGAAGGAAGGAGGTGTCCGCAAGATTGAAGTGGGTGGAAGTCAAGTTAGGCGTAGACAGATGGGTATTTGTGAGTGCATATGATCCAGGTAGCGAGAGGAATGAGGTGAACGAGCAATTCTGGACTGACCTGAGTGAGTGTATTGAGACTTTTGGAGGTCAATTCAATGTAGTTGTACTGGGTGGCCTTAATGCGAGAGTTAGAGTTGCAGTGGTGGAGAATGTGATAGGAAGGTATGACGCTCCCGGTAGAAATGACAGTGGAGAAAACCTGATATGTCTGTGAATGGAGCAGGAGTTGGGGGTCGGGAACAGTTTGTTCAAGAAGCGAGATATCCACACGTACCTTTGGATATGGAGGGCCCGTGGTGCAGTGGTGGAGGGAACGCTGATGGATTTTGTTCTGAGATCGTAAAGAGTGGTGGGGAGGCTGTTGGATATACGGTTGTTGAGAGGGGAGGGTGTAGGAGTATCTGACCATCTGCTGGTGGAAGGTAGATTAAGAGTATAGCAGAGGTGGAAGGGCAACAAAAGAGTGAGAGGAGGAAGAACGGTAGTGAAAGTGAGTGAACTGAATGAGAAGCAGAGCTGAGAAGTTTCAACAGGCGTTGAGAAAAGAATATGACAACGTGAGAGGACAGAACCTGAGAGATGTGGAGGAAGAATGGGAGACGTTAAGAGATGCGTTGCTGAGATGTGCGAAGAATGTGTGTGGTGCGCGCAGTGTTGGCGGTTGCAGAAGGATAGGTTGCGAGTGGTGGAACGAGGAGGTTAAACTGGCGATGGCACAGAAAGGAGGAGTGTTTGAGGAGTATTTGCAGGTGAAGTCGGTGGTGGCCTATGAAAGCTATAAAAAGAGAAGAAACGAGGTGAAGCGGGTGGTGAGGGAAGCCAAAAGGGACGCTGATGCCAGGTGGGCAGACGGTTGTGCCAGAATTTCAAGGAGAACAAAGAGATGTTTTGGAAAAAGGTGGAGAGGGCGAGAAAGGGAGAGACCGGAAAGGAGGAAGTGGGGAAAGATGAAAATGGCCAGTTTTTGTTGGAAAATGGTTTGTACAGAAATGGTGGGTCGAGTATTTTATTGAGTTGTTGAGTGTCAAGGATGACCGAGAGGCTGACATTGTTGCTGTGGGTGGTGGTGCTCGGAGGGGAGTTTTGAGAGAAAGACTTGTAGCGGACATTACCAGGGAAGAAGTGCAGGAGGTGGTGGAAGTGATGAAAGCATTGAAAGCCCCTGGTTTGGATAGTGTTGCAAGCGAGTGCCTGGGAAAAGGTGGAGTAAAGATTGTCGAATGGTTGTTGAGGTTACTGAACTTGTGTTTTGTGGCAGGCGTGGTACCAGTTGAGTGGCGCAGTGCCTGCATTTAACCGCTGTATAAGAGCGAATGAGATAAAAATGAATGCTGCAACTCGATAGGTATCAGTCTGTTATGTGTGGTCGGTAAGTTGTACAGGAAAGTGCTGATCAAAAGGATTAGAGACTGTACGGACTGCGCAATTGGAGAGGAACAGTGTGGCTTTAGGAGTGGTAGAGGGTGTGCCGATCAGATATTTGCAGTGAGACAGGTCTGTGATAAGTAACTTGCAAAGGGAAAGGACGTGTTCTGGGATTTCATGAATCTGGAGAAAGCATACGACAGGAGGGTGTTGCATTTGTATGGAGTGGGTGGACATCTGTTGTGAGCGGTACAAAGTTTCTACGTTGGCAGCTGGGAATGTGTCAGAGTGGAAAGCGAGGTGATTAATTGGTTCACATTGAAAGTGGAACTGAGACATGGTTGAGTGATTCCTCCCTGACTGTTCAATATCTATTTTTATGGAGTGGTCAGGGAGGTGAACGCGACTGTTCTGGATTGTGGTCTGTAGCTGTTGGAAGCGAATGGGCGGAGTTGGCAGTTGAGCCAGTTACCATTTGCAAATGATACGGCCCTAGTTGCGGATTCTGAGGAGAAGCTATGTAGGCTAGTATCTTTGTTTAATAGAGTGTGTGAGAGAAGGAAGCTTCGAGTGAACGTGGGTAAAAGTTATGTAATGAGATGCTCGAGAACTGTCGAAGCGAGCAGAATTAGTGTCCTCCTAAATGGAGAGTTGATGGAAGAAGTTCAGTGTTTCAGGTATCCGGGCTCCCAAGTGGAGAAGACTGAGGTAGTGGAAAATGAGGTGAAGTCGCGAGTAAAAGAGAGGTGTAAAGTATTGGGTGCAATGAAGAGCGTAATGAGCTGCAGGACATTGGGGACTGAAACAAATAGAGGGCTGTATGACTGTGTCGTTGTGCCAACTGTGCTGTACGGAGCTGAGACTTTGGGGGTGAGAGCAGAGGAGAGAAGTAGGTTAAATATTTTCGAGTTGAAATGATTGAGGAGCATGGCTGGAGTGTCACTGGGAGACAGGTTCACTAACGACGTGGTTCGAATCAGAACGGGGATGGTGAAGAAGTTAGAGAACAGAGTTGATACGCGTGTCCTGAGATGGTTCGGTCACATGGTGAGAATGGATGAAAGGAGATTGGTGAAAAGGTGTTGAAGTCAGAGGCGAATGGACGTAGGCCTAAAGTGAGACTGAAGTTTGGGTGGATGGATGATATGAAGCAGGCGTTAGGAAGTAGAGACGTAAGTGTGAAGGTAGCGAGGGAGCGTGCACTGGATAGGCGTGACTGGAGAATGATTATGGACGGATGAGTTGTGATGCCGGCCAGATGTGCTTTCCCGCCCTAGGCATATCGTTTAGAGACGAGATGGTCGTGGTCCGGGGGGGGGAGAGGCGGTCATCATGACACGGCAGGGGTAAACCAGTCACGCTGTCGGGCCCTGCTGCCGACACTAACCTCGAACCGCACTCATGACCCAGAATGTGTATTGCGGGACTCCCGGCCGGACCCTGTTGCGCAAAAGAGCTAAGGTGTGCGAGTGTGAGTATAAGAGAGTGTGAGGTGCGCCTTGCCGTCGGTCACCCCCCTTGCTGGGAGATCTCCGCCCTAGTTTCTGTATCTGTATATTCAACCTCGTAACGAATAGAAATCCAACATAACAACAAAAAATAAAGCGAATTGATCTGATAAAAAAAACTTAATCCTGCAGTAACACCATACATAGAACCTACTAAAGAAATTTAGTGTTGCGCACATATTATAAAATTACATGCAAATTTATTGCCTACGCCTTGACAAACCTTACTAGCACAAGCACACGCGTGCAAGCTTACATAGTCATGCAAATCTAGAGCAACACTCAACGAAAATAATCTAAGTTCACGTGAAAATACCATAAACAACGCAAAAATGTATAAAAATCTTGGGAAGTAATTTCATACCAGAACCTTGCAGTAGATAATATACAATATAACGCGACATCAAACTGATCCACTTTAGAAACTTCGTAAATAATAAAGTGAAGTAATTCTATTGAAAATCACAAACCTATTCTGAAATGATACAGATGACGACAATTTTCTCTAATGGCAAGCAACAAATCTGATAGGTTAGTTCGCCAAGTCAGCCTACAACATGACCAGATCTAAACTTAAAACATACCAAAAATTCCTAACACAACAATAAATTATGCAAATTTAGACCTACTAAACTAATAATCCTATGATAAGCGTTCAAAATCCCACAACAATGACAGTAAAATAACTAAGCAATTCTCTTCTAGGTTCTAAGCATTATTCATTAGATATGATACACGGTTTACCCTACCACACCCAGATGATACATTCTACCCTAATATGCAAGGTGTATAGCAAATCAAAGACGTTATACCGATATGTATTACCAACCTCGTAACGAATAAAGTGAAATAATAGTACACTTATATACTAAATAGTAAATGATCATTTATCTCCTAAGGTAATCTGAAACAAGGCCACGATTGTATATTAATACTTAAACCATAGCAATATTATCCGACAGTATAATAAATAAAGCAAATTCATGTGCAATAAAGCAATATTACTACTATAAACGTCAAATCCTACAAAAACTCCCTAAACGTTTCTAAGCTTCTAAATGTATATTAAAATATATAGCGAAATTCCTGCACAATATATAGCGAAATTCTCGCAACCAAAGAAGTTGCGAGAAATGTGCAGTCGGTAATGTCCATGATAGATCTTCTTAAAAACTATTGTAAAGACGAACGAATATGACAAAGTCGGTATCAATGAATCATGCTGGACATGAAAGACAGAAATTTCCAGGCGAAAATAGGCCTTCATGGACTCAGGACATTCAATGTAGACAAGCCTTCCCCAAGCAAGAGAGGTGGAGGGTCGGGGTTATATGTCAAAGAATCCCTTTGTCCAATACTTCGCAGAGCAATAACAAACAACAACATAAGATGTCATCCACTTCGACATTATGCCCTCCGAAGGGATAATACTGAAAATTGTACTTGTTGACCGAAATCTAAGAATAACCATAATGGAATATGTCCTCTTTGACGAATTGGATTATATTATTTCCTCATCCCATAAGAGTATCTTGATGGAGACTTCAACCTTCCTGAAATCTATTGGACAACACTGGAAGCTGAACTATGGGTTGGCAGATTGATAGGACTCGTCATTAATAACAACCTAAAACAGTGACATTTTTCTGTTTCAGTGACATTTTCGTGTCTTTCTGTTTCAGTGACATTTTTCGTGTCTTTGTTTTCGGAGACAATTGTGAACATTTACTGTGCTAATTGTGCTAAATAATAGAATGAACTAAATTGAAACTAATAAGCTAAGTGAGTGCGCGTGCCTGCCGGAAGAGTGAAGATTCCCGCGGCCGACTTTTGAGAATGCCTCCTACTCTGGTGGAGTGCTCGGTCTGCCTCGGCAGGATGAGCAGGAGCGTCTTCAGGGACCTCACTGGAGTCCTCATTCGCCGGTTGTGCGAGCTAGACCGCAGGCATGACCAGGTCCTGGTGACCTTCCAGGGCCTGTGGCGGAGGGATGAAGGCGGAGAGGACAGGATCCTTGCGGGGAAGGTTTTTGTCCTCAAGTAGCAGCTGCGTACTGTCGCCGGTGAGTATGAGGAGATGAGAGAGGAGATCAGCAGGACTTGGGAGTCCGTAGCGGAGGTGAGAGACGAGGTACGTAAGGTCCAAGAGGACCTAGTTAGTAAGCGTGATTTAGAGGGCTTTGCTGCAGACCTCAGTAGAAGCCTACGTTCTGATATGGAGAAGGCTAGTATGAGCCTGGCGGACCAGACGAGGAAACTAGTAAAAGTTAACGAATTGGTGGGGGTGGTCTTGCTCTGACTTCCTACCGTGACGTCCTGGGTAAGAGTCTGCAACGGCAGCACGCATCCACCCCTAAGCCCATATCAGGGCTGCCGGTGCTGGATGTGAGCTCGCAACTCTCTTCCACCCCTAAACCCAAACCCGGGGTACCTGCTTCCCGCCGAGCCAAGAGGTCATCGGCTGCCCGGAAATCGAAAACCCGGACTAAGCCAATACCTCGGACCAAGACATCCGTGGATGGAAACCGCATTCTCCCTCGACGGGGCGGTGTAGATTCAAATGGATTTCAGCAGGTCCAGAACCAGTTTACTTTCGTGAAACGGCTCGCGTTGGAGATGCCAACGCGGAACAGTTTTCAAAAGTTCACTGACCGGACGGCAAAATTGAGACACTTATAATAGGCGACTATCGACCAGCACCAGGCGGTTGAATTTGCTCATATGTGTAAGGCAAAGAGGCGTGTTATTTTCAAACCCGTTGCCACGCTTGAGAAGATCAAAGGGGTTATAGCGAAAGTTGAAGTCACCAGCCGGGATATTCTCATAATCTTTCATGTAGGCACCAATGATCTTAAAAGGACAAGGTAGGAAAATTTGCAAAAACGCACGAGTGGCCATCATATCCATCTTACCGCGAATGAATTATGATGACGAGCTGTATAGTAAGTTAACCAATTAAAATCAAGTTCTCGACACTATTTGCAAGTCCAATGGAGAATCCGTCATCAACTTGTTTAGGGACTTTTTGAGAGGCCCGATCTCTGCCTATGAGACGGCCTACATCTGAATGATGTAGGAAATGCCCGACTCGGCCGACTGCTCCATCTGAGCGCTAAGAAATGCTATGCCCAAAACTTAAGGGTACAGCTCACAATAAGGCAACTCCAGGGATGGTCGAGATTATGGTCCACAGCCGCCTGGGGGACCCCCCGCCCTCAATGGAGAAATCGGAAACAGAGACTCGCACAGTCTGGATGTCTTCTTTTGTAAAGCTCAGTCCTACGCCCCGAAATTCGATGAACTTAGAGGGCTGGCGACTCTGTCTCGTTTGATGTCATTGGCATCAACGAAACATGGATCGATCTAGAGCAGAGTAGAAACATGGACGCAGAGATAATGCTACCAGGCTACAAATATTCAGTTTAGTCAAACCCATCCCTAGTAAACGAAGGGGCGGGTCCACGCTGCAAATGAAAGAGATATTGCAAGCATTTCTTGGAGCAACGCTTGCTACAGTTTCTTGTGAAATTCTCGACGCAGAAATCAAAGTGGCCCATGCGACTATGAAGCTGGCATTGTTGTACCGCAACAGTCACGCCCTTGCGGAACAATATGCCTAGCAATATGAGAAGCTGGAAGAAATAGTCTCAAATAATCACGAGACTGTCATCTTCGGCGACTTCAATCTTCCGTATATTGACTGGGTGAGCCTAGCTTCACAGGTCGCAGGCCATAAAGGGAAGTAACTCATCCCCGAAAGTGACATGGCCCATTATGTTCGACCAGGGGAAACAACATACTGAACCTAGTCATGTCAACTGAAGAGCGCTTGGTCGGCAACATCCAAGTTGGCAGCAAACTGGGAGGTGGTGACCACAACATGGTGAAATTCACCATTAAAGTGCCCCATCCAGCCCCAGGGAGCTGTACGCAGGCCCCGATTTCGAGCGAGCAGACTTCAAGGTGATGAGAAAACAACTAAGTGCGTTAAATTTAAACGAACAACATCCTCAATGAGAGAGTTAGCGAGGCCAGCGACCAATGTAAGCCATTAAGCACAATTGATCATGCTCAAAGGATCAAGCCATCTTGGGAACGTCGATGTTGCATGGCCATAAATCGTCGCGACTAACAAAATGCGATACAAAAGAGAGACAGCACTGAAGAGGCGGCAGAACTGCATCGCCTGGCGTGTAGGAGAGTCACTAGGCTAGTCCAATCCTCTAAGCGCACGAAAGAGAGAAACAAAGCGAATAACGCCATTGAGAACCCTACGGATTTCTATCGTTATATCAACAAGCGTAGAATTGCTAGGGACTCAGTTGGCCCGTTAATGGATGAAAATGGTGTCCTAAGAACGACACCTGAGAACATGACTAGTGTCCTGAATATATTCTGCTCAATGTTCACAGTTAAGGGCCCAGGCTACGAACGAGATACTGTTTACGCTGGGGAAGTCACCATCAACGACATTGTGTTCACGAGAGAGGAAGGGACTAAGCGTTTACAAATCGATTGGTCCCGATGGATACCACCAAAGGGGTTTCATGGAAACTCGAGATTTCCTGGCCCACATCTTCAACTTATCGATGGTGGGTGGCGAGGTCCCCGAAGACTGGAGAGCTGCTAATGTCACGGTAATCTTCAAGATAGGTGACCGACAATTGCCCAGCAACTATCGCCCAATCAGCTTGGCGTCGACCGCGTGGAAAACTATCGAGCAATTAATATGAGATCATGTCGTCGATCATTTGGAAGACAACAGACTGATTCATGACCCTCAGCACGGCTTCCGCCGCAAGCGAAGTTTTCTGATGGATCTGCTGGGCCTTTTCAACGAGGTGATCGACGTTTACGACCGCCGAAAGGCAGTGGATGTCATCTACCTAGACTTCCAAAAAGCCTTCGACAAGGTGCCGCACAGGAGACTGTTGCCAAAGATGCCGAGTCTCTGAACTCGGCATCGGTAGCAACGTTCCTCGCTGGTTTTGCACCTGGCTAACAGGAGGCAAGCAAAGAGTCAGCAACGGCCAGGCTTTGTCCGAGTTGACCCCTGTTACCTCTAAGGTGCCTCAGGTCAGCGTCCTGGGTCCTATCCTCTTTCTCAACTATATAAACTACTTGTATGCGAGGCTTCTGTCCAAAGTATCGAAATTTGCCGACGACACAAGTCTCTGCCATGCAGCATGGAGGGAGAAAGACAGAGTTGAGATTCAACTAGATCTCAAAAAGCTCGTTCAATAATCGGAAGCGTGGCAGATGATCTTCAATGTTGAAAACTGTACATTTATGCACATGGGATGTCGCAATGACAACTTCAACCACACGATGTCAGGAAGCGATCTTGCAACTGCCGACCCGCAGAGAGACATGGACGTCTTAATCTCGAAAAATTTGAAATGGGGCGCGCAAGTCGAAGAAAGTTGCAAGATAGCTAACCGTAAGCTTGGTTTCATCACCCGTAACTTCCTCGCAAAACGAAGGACCTAGTATTGTCGTTGTACACGTCCCTCGTCCATCCCCACCTTGAGCATGCAGTCCAATTCTGGTCTTCACACATGAGGGGGAGAAGACACAGCCAAACTGGAACGACCATGGTGCTATCAAGCTCATCCCGCGGGTACACCACCACAGCTACGAGGATAAGCTTAATGAGCTTGGCCTCATCACCCTCGAGCAACGAAGGCTGGGGGCCCAGCTCATTGAAACCTACAAATACCTGACGGGATTCAACAACGCGAGCCCGGTCGGTCTTTTCGGCAGGGACCACAACATTCTTACCTGAAACCACGGGACGAAACCTGTGGAAAAACATGTCGCTACGACTATGGCGCCACACTTTTTCCCGATCGCAATTTGGCGGAATTGGAATAACTCACCAGCTGCGGTAGTTGTCTCAGAATCAGTGAATGCGTTCAAAACCGTGCTTGACATGCGCTGACTACGTGAATCGTTTAACGTGGGAACGACTCGACTTTCCCATCAGTTGTGGAGACTATAATTATAGGGACATAGGGAAAGAGCATGACATAGCTCTCTTTACAATTCAAGTTATTAACACTAACAATTTCGTTACTAGGAACAATAATCGCATGTCACTGGTAATAGTAATTGGTCATTATTACTAAATATTTCATTATAAGTAACAATATAATGATTATTATTGCTAAACAACTCAAGCGACTGAAAAACTTCACATCTAAACGGAACAGATTCTACTATTAACATTGCAAGTAGACAGACTGCTAATACTGCATCTCGGTACGATCACTCCTGCCGGGATATACCGGGTGAGAGGGATTACGGCGACTCACATCCACCCCAAAACCCATGTCAGGGCCACCGGTACTGGGAGTGAGTTCGTAACGGTTTTCGCAATCACCCAGCCCGCCAGCCTGCAAGACCATCTGCTGCCCTAAAAACGGTACAGGCAGATGCAGGGACTACGGTATCCTAAGAATCGAAACCGCTTTAGAGAAGAGCCCTGCTCACCTCGATTCGGAGGAGAAGACTCAGAGGGGTACCATATCCTTCTCCTCTATATTTTTATTTTTGATGTGGTAAGATTACCACTTACTGTCTACTAGGTAAATCTGTCAGCGACTCAGTGACCACCGGTGAGCCACAACGGCTGCGTTCACCGCCACACCTTATGATATACGAAAAACAAACTCGCACCAAAAGGAAAACTTTGCCCAACTCCGTGGTACGGCGTAAATTCGACGTATTTCATCCAATGTTGAGGCCATGAGTATCTTCCTATGGACGGACCTTGCCGACACGATGGTATATCTCTTTTCCCATTTTGCCCTCACTGTCCAGAGAGAAGAAGAAAGAAAGAAAGTGGGGAGAAGATTGAGAACAAATAGGAACTACCTAGTGCGGGTGAAAGTCTGCCGGCGCTTCAGTGGCGATTGCCGATGAATCGCAACGGCAGCTTTCACCGTCACACTCCATTGGTATACGAAAATCGAACTCGCACCAAAAGGAGAGCAATTACTCAATTCTCATAGTACGGCGTAGATTCGACGTATACTATCAATTGTTGAGTCAGTGAGTTTCCTCCTACAGAGGGACCTTTCCGACACAATGGTAGACTCTCTTCTCTTCTCTTCTTCCCTCCCTGTATTAAAGGGAGAAAGAAAAAACAAAAGACAACCAACAGTTGCGAAATACCTAATGCGGGTGAAAGTCTGCCGGCGAACCCCCACGGTTGCCGGTGGGCCGCAAAGGCAGCATTCACCACCACCCCGTATAGTTTAGGAAAATCAAACCCGCGATAAGAAGATATCAACTGCTCAACTCTACGGTACGTCGTAGATTCTACGTATGCCATCCATTATTAGGTCATTGAGTATCTTTCTATGGAGGGACCTTGCCAACACGATGGTATTTTTTTCCTTTTTTGTCCTCCCTAGCGGGAGAAGAAAGGAGAAAATGGGTATAAATAGACAACAAACATATACTACCTAGAGCGATTCAAAGTCTGCCGGCGACTCAGCGGCGCTTGCCGATGAGCCGCAACGGCGGCATCCACCGTCACACCTCATGGTATACAAAAATCGAACCCGCATCAAGAGGTGAGCAATGCTGAACTCTACTGCACATCGTAAATTCGACGTATATCATCCATTGTTGAGTAAGCAAGTTTATTCCTACGGAGACCTTGCCGACGCAATAGTAGACTCTCTTTTCTTCTATCTTCCCTTCCCTGGTGGGTGGGAGCAAGGTAAAAAAATTATAGCTAACAAATCGCGAGCCACATTGTTCAAGGGAAAGTCTGCCGGCGACCCAGCGGCACCTGCCAATGAGCCGCAACGACAGCATTCACCCCCACACCCCATGGCTTATGAGAAATCAAACCCGCACAACAAGCAGAACAATTGCTCAACTCTACGGTACGGCGTAGATTCGATGTATATCGTCCATCTGTTGAGTCAGTGCTTATCTTCCTATGTAGAGACAATGTTGTTACGATGTTACTCTGTTTTTTCTTCTTTTCTTCTCTCCGCGTCATGCGGGCAAAAGTAAAAAGAAAAAATACTTATATTAAATCTCAACAACAAGCAATTAACATAAAAGATGTGCGGTCTTTGCTTAGCAGCTCTCCAGTGAAATACTATTTTGCTAGATGTCCCTCTGGCATCTTATCTTGATATATGGAACCTATCATGGAGATGCCCATCTGACATCTCAGAAGCATATTGAATCTATTTATAGCACCCAGTGCAACCTAATCCTTGGAGATACCCCCCCAGACATCTCACCATGAAATTTATTCATTTGTAAATTGTTAAAAAAAAAGTCTTCTCACCTGTAGCACAAATGCGGACGAGAACAAGTGAAGCAGGGAGCGGAGCTGCTATCCTCTTCTCCACGGATGTTTGATATTGTTTCAAAATATAAATAAAGTTTTTTGCCTTTTTTGGATAAATTCTGCGATAACTGTTCATCAAAATTAAAAATTCGTTTGTTTCTTTTGACCAAACTGGATCTCATGGACGATATCAAAATTTAATTATTCATGCCCTTTCTTATAGTAAATCTTGCTTTAACTGATTTTAAAATGTAAAATACTAATGTTAATTTTGACTTAACTCGATTCACTTTAATTTTAAAATTTAAATATGCCCTTCCTGGACGAGTTGTTGTAATAATAACCTTTTTCAAAATTTAAAATACTCCTGTTTCTTTTGACTAAACTCAGGAGTTGCCCCTAGCTACTCTTTCCTAGGAGATGTCACTCCGACGTCTCACCTTGACGTGCGACAGCCTTCAAGGGACCACTTGCGTACAGAAGACCTAATCTTCTGAGCAAATGGGGGAGGACCACTACTCATCCTATATGTTCACATACTTGCCAAAATGTAATCCCCATATGCTCCTTTGAAGTAGACTCTATACCAGTCCTTATGACACAACCTCCAGAGCAAACTGTCAGGCATGTGCTTGATATATATATATACATATGTATATATATATATATATGG
>SDVV010026964.1:0-12177 GCA_016164225.1 Gammarus roeselii | reverse complement strand
TTATATCGATGTTTTCAAAGTTCTTTCTACTCGCAACTTTTCAAACATGAGTGTGGTTCGGGTGATGTCATCTGATCAGACAATTTTCAATTTGAAATTTGTTATTAAACTTCGGAGCCAAACTTTCCCGACATGGGGGGAAGTAGTTATATAAAATGTATAAAATACTAGCTGCAAATAGGTGTTGCCCTATAATTTTTTTTTTCGTTTGCCTGTTTTCTAAAAACTCTGAGGTAAACCTGCAGGTTTTCGAAAAGACAGGTTTCCTGTCGTTATGTGAAACATGGCCTGAACATCTTTCATTTGCAAATTTAGCCACAACTTTCTGTCACATCTTTCGTTCTAGATTGGTGATTGCTCATCCGCTATCTGTCAGTCGCTAGTTTAGTGTCACCTCTCACCTGCACATCTTCTCGAGTTGGTCGAAGGTGTACGGCAACCCGTGCATGGGTTCGTCCGAGACCACCTCTGACAGGCACTGGGTCAACTTTTCCTGGGTGTGGCAGATTGGGTCCACCGTCGTCTCTTGGATCTCAAAAGTTAGAAGATTGGATGAGCCGTCATCTCCTGAAACTGCTAGAAATGTCAAATTATTGCTGCTTGTCGAGACAACATTTGACAGTTCACTGACAGTTGGCCTTGGAGTCAAAATCTCTTCCTGTGATGTGTTTCCTCTCCGAGTGTGTCCAACAGCATTTTTGTGATCTCTTTGTGGGTCCAACAATGTCTTCATTTTACTGCCATCAGGTATTGTGACCGTGGAATGTGTTGGCGTCTTTCCATGCATTTGTAATGAATTATTGCGACTTTCGATGATATTTTGAGCAATCTCTACGAGTGTCTCGGTTGGCACTAAAGACAACTTCGCAGGAGGTCTTCTATGATTCATCGTAGCTGTGTTGATCACAGCCTCGAATGCAGTTTGGTTATTTGTATTGAGTTTAATAGGATCTCTGATTGTTAACTTCTTCACTGACAATCTGTCAGCAGCGGTGTTGTCCGCGGAGTGATTTCTACTGTCATGTTTAATTGACGGCCCACGATTAGGTGGTGTGACCAATCCAATGTGTTCTTCACGGTTTTCATCCCTGTTTTTGAGACCAAAATCTGTTACGTCATTTTTCCCTGCGGATTCATCTTCGGGAATAAATTCTTTTTTAATGTTCCTGAAGGCTACCTCAGTAGTGGATGCTATTTTCCCGGAGATATCAACTCCAACTTGAAATTTTATCGAACCTTCTATATTGTAATCGTTCTTGTCAGGCTTCTCCATGATCTCGCCAGTATTGTTTCCACGTTTTTTAAAGCCATTTGTTTTGGCACTAACTGGTTCATCTGAGAGAAAATTCATTGATGATGTCTTTTTTATTAATTTCACTACAAGCTTTTCAGGTTTGTTCACGTTCAGCTGATATAATTGTAGAACTTTGTTATACACAAATCCAATTCCTCGAGCAAGAGATTGATTGGATTCAGGATCTTTTGCTGTAATGCCTGAACTTACTATTTGTGACGCCCCCTTAATCTTGTCTGTTGTCTTTTTTCCTGGTTCACAGTCGCTGTCGCTGGAGCCTTGAACTGTGGTCGCAGGCTGCTTAAATCTCAGCACAGGTACTTGGGTCATTTGAGGACCACCTGGGCCGGCAAAAGATTGCTTTACCGTTCCATAGAGATCTGACAGTGTTGGTGTTGTGCTGATGATGGAATCAAGGAGGCCACTGATCGTGTGCAGCCGTCTGTCGACTGGCAAGACTTCTGTCGTGATGATCGTGCTGGTGGATTGCTCGCCAGAGACGACCACACCTGTGATGGACAAGAAAATGTATCATTGACAACTATATACTCGCTAGTGTTGTAAGTAAGATACAATGAGCAACAAACACTTTAGATGAAACGGATATTGTGTTGAAGTTCATATGTGATGGATTTTTAAAGTAGGTTTAACTGAGAATAATAAAATAAACCCAGGCGAGTATGCTTCTGCTGAAGCTTTATTCATTGAAGCGTCCTTCGATCTAAGAAAGATCGTTCGCTACAAGGCAGCATCGGTTACTCTATTCAATTGATGGCAACCTTGACGAGCGCTTACCCATTGCCTGGACTCAAAGCTTATAACATTTGCCCGCTGCAGCTGCTTTCGAGATCCATCACTTTTTCAATGTCGCTAACTCTGTTATACCTCCAGGGCCGCTAGAACACGCACTTTCTCACGTGTATTTTTGCTGTATCTAATAAACGAAACAATTATTTACTACCAGTTGTTCCAGGCTCTACGACGGAATCAGGAATGAAACTATTCCGAGATATTGAACCAAAGACCATAAACTACACATAGAAGCGCAGGCTCTTGCTAACCCTTTATCCGAGTTCGCCCGTCGACTCAGGTCCGTTCCCTGGGAGCAGCCAGCACCTTTGTCTTAAGGGCAGTCCCGGCTACCATATTAAATTGAAGCCAATCATCCCTTGCACTTGTCTGTAGCCAAGATACAACTGTTTTGCTTGTTGGCAGATATTTGGCTGCACATTACCATAGACAATAAAATGCACCAAGAGGTGTAGGCAAGGGGATTTGGATTCGTCCAAATCGAAACCCCCCATTGAGGATGGACCTTTAGATGTTCACTAAGAAAGTCATCACTTGTGGAATTTATGTTATCGCATTTTATCAGAAAATAGGGGCCAAATGCAATAAAATGTTGTATCCATGGCATGGATAAGTGCAAGGGTAGATGGCGCTGCCATTTAGCTAACAGACTTAAATCTGTCCGACGAACTCAAAATAAAAGGCTAGCAAGCGCCTGCGCGCGTCGGTAGCAGTTAATTGTCTTGGATGATACGGAATCAAAAATTCAACATATATGAATAATTTAACCGTAGGTTCATCCCTCAGAGGGCACTTCAAATTGGATGATTTCCGTTCAATTTATATACATACATACATATATGTATATATTCATGTGTCGTGTTTAGTATCATGTTCAATATATTGGAAATGCATTGAACCCATGTTTAATTGCGGCCATCTGTATAAAACAGTGTTTGTACATCAAAGAGAAACATTCAATTTACAATAAAAAACCTAAGCTAAGTTAGTGACTAGTAATACAGTCCTATTCAATTTGAAAATGAACAAGCAAATTTCTTGCACATTATTTTCAAAAGTTTCACGGCAACGTTTATCGTGATTACTGGTTAAATAGCCAGTCAGCAACACCCCACAGACAATTAACATGCAGAAAACTGTTGTATGCTGCTATAGTGGGGTCCATCCTTAAACGTGTCTTCCTTACATTACTATCACTGCTCTGCAGGTCGAGTCAAGCCATCGACACTGTCTTGGATCGGCTGGTCGTGCTTTTCCACCCTTCAATGAGTTTTCCAATCGATCTTACCAAGCAGACCACCTAACCGATATTGGATTGCGTTCTTCCGGCAACTGAACATGGTACTAACTTTGTGAAGTCATCCAAGTTTTGTTGAGACCGCGTCCGAAAGCTGGAAAAGACTGAGGAGAAGGTAAATTTGGGTGAAGTTCTGACAGGGGTCAAAATTGGAAACCGAATGTAGCTCAAAAATTTCGAGAGACTCGAATTGCAAACCGAATTCAGCTCGAAAAATTGCGAGAGACTCGAAAAATAAAGAAAATTTGTTTCCTTACAGGAATAAATAATATGGAATGAATTCACTTCATTTATATTTAGGCGAACAGTCACTACAATATAAATTTTTGACCATTGACATTAAGCAAACTTGAAGTATATCACAAGTTAAAAAAGCTATACAAATCATTGACAGTTCCTATTCTGTGCGCTTCTACTTAATTATGGTAGAACATTGAAAACAACAACACCACAACATCTGTTTTGTTGATATATGACATGAAAGTCAAGTATTGTGACAACGAAGATGGGGTGTATGACTCAGCGTATTAAGATTAAAAGGTGACAAGTGTTTGCAAGAGAAGAGAATGAATAGAGAATGATAGTGTGGGGGGGGGACGAGTTTTGACGCGGTCCTGGTGACCTTGCTCCCGTCAGCTGTCAATCTTATGCAAACCGGTTGGATCCGGTTAAGTCATATTTGATATAAACTGGAGTATTTGATGACCTCGACAAGAAGCTGATACTGATGATGATAAGCTGCGACAAAGGACGGTAGTTAAAGGTGGAGAAAAATTTGATTCGGACACTACCTCCCTCCAATCTTTATTAAGCGCCACGACACCGTATGTTGTGGCTGATGACAAATTAGATCGTGGTGGTGGTTTTCATTCCCGTGGCGTAGAGGTTGTCTCATTGTCGTGTTTGTCGGTGATGAGTAGATTTTTGAAACTTGATCTTTATGTCGTCTACATTACCAGTTAATATATTGCAACATGTGAGGATAAGATCTGCCCTTCAATTTGGTTTTGAACTATTATTCAAAGCTAATAAATCACAATATTAATCTGCAAATAAGTTAGTCCCCTACTATTTGCACGTCCACGCATCACATTCTTTTCTATTTCATGAAAGTAGTCCATTTCAAAAGTAACAGAATATTGCAAATTATATGAATTTGTTGAGGAAAGTTTGTAATTAAGACTTGGACTGGCAGCACATTAGGTCTTCATAGCGTATTTCCACTCACTGCGAAGACTATCAATATACTATTTTTCCACTAGTCTTCAAACACAACCAGCCGGATAATGACAATCTTATTATTTCTTAGATTGGTTACATAATTCCTTGAAATAGTGTTCAAGACAATGAATATCAATCCACTTGTTGTACTACAGCCTTCGCGTACAGTGATAAACGTGATGTCGGCGCATTGTTCACGAAAAATTATATGTTCCACTTTTCCCGAAATATTTACGTCATGGACAAAAGGATTGCCCAGTGGCGGGGAGTAATATTGAAGTGAAAACTTGAGCGTCCAATGGAAATAGAAGGTGTACTCAGAGATTTGATTTAGTTTATGATTGTCAAAAACATAACCTTCAGTTATGTTGTTTTGATAATTGAGATTCGGCTATTCTCAAGAAATTTAACTAAAATTGTGATAGATTGGAGCAATCGCCCAGGGTATGCGGATTATAGATGAGAGTAAAATGTGACCAATCCTTGAATTGATTGTAAGGCTTCGATATCTCTCGCGCCAATCAGGAATCGGTAGGCAATCTAAAGGAGGAAAAATATAATATGTTTTCGATAACGGTCGGTCTTCATCAAGAATAACACAGTAAATTACTAGGAAAAACTGCAATATTAGCGGATAATTTTAGTTCTTTTAAGGTGTTATGAAGAAGAACGACTAAGGTACTCCCGAATGAAAATAAAAGCGAACGATTATAAACTGGTGGTAGGTGTGAATCGATGACCCAGTTGCAACGTGAAATGTGATAATTTCATTTATACCTCATTCATGTCCTCATTCATTATTGTGATGTAAATACTGTCATCGGGATGCTAAATAAAGCACAGTCTTTGGCAATCTTATTTTCTTTTCAAATGTATCGTAATTTTCATATCATTGTTTTCGTGAATTGGTTTGTATAATGGCTATGTCGTGGCTATTTTGTGATTAAACGTTCGGAAAAATATAAGGAACCATGCTTACCGATTTATAAAAACTATATAATTTATATGACAAACAAAACTGTAAAACAGTGTTTGCATTAGCAATCTATAAAATCACTAAAAAAAATTACAGTGTTATGTAATCATCGTTTTGCCACATGTTCTTTTTAAATACCGTCCGATATCGTCGATTCACGTGTAGTCAATTCCTCTCGGTTATGCCTGAATCATCGATTATCGTATTTGCTTCACGGCCGTAGAACCTTACCATTCCTAGAAATGGCATGATTTTCCTTGCAGTAGTGGGTCTAGGGTATTTCTGCGTGAACTCGATATTGGTTTTGGTTGACCGGGCTCTGTCTCGATCAATTATGTGCCCTAGAAATTTTATTTGCCCTCTAAGGAAAACGCATTTTTTCCATCCTATGTTCATTCCTGCACGTTGAAAGTCCTTCAAGATCTCCTCTAAGCGTTCAAGGTGTTTCTCCACAGTTTCCGCTACTTGCAGATGTCCTGAAAGACCATTGCGTAGTTTTTCAGACTGAGATGTCTCTTCAAGATGGCGCACGCCGTCCTTTGGTAGTTAAAGCCGCTTCCCGATGCTTCCATTGGCATGGGCAGGTACTCGCAATGTCCCGACTCGGCTTCGAACGATGTGTACTTGCGGTTTTCTTCGTTCAATGGGACTTGATGTAATGCTCACGAACTATCGATTATGCTATAAATAGCGAATTAACTATGTTAGGAATAGGATTTTTTTCTTGATCGAAATGGAGTTCAAACGTCGATAATCGATTTCGATCCTCGCTGAGCCGTCCGGTTTCTTTACGATCACAACGGGAGCACTCCAGGGTGACGTTGATTTCTGGATTATTCCGGCTTCAACCATTTTCGCGACTTATTCTTCGAGCATTAGCTTACGCGCGAATGGCAAGCACCATTGTTTCACGTTTATCGGAGTCTCGTTCGTTATTCGGATGTGGTGCTCGTAGTCTGCTAGACGCCCGATATCTGTGTCGGAAGCAGTAATTGTGCTCTTATATTTCCACAATAATTGCTTCAACTTGTCGTCGGACTCCGGATCTGGGCTGCTAACATCCACGTTGTCGATTTGCATGGCGATGGCGGCGTCTTTGTCGTCTTTATTGGAGTGTTCCCTTATATTCTCGCTATCGCTGCAAAAAAGAACAGTTTCGTATTCCTTTTCCTCGTGGAGTCCATGTATCCTTGCAATCCTGGTCCCTCCTCGCAATGTAAGTGGGCGATCGTCGAAGCTGGCATATACTATGTGCACGCAATGATCCTTGACCACGCACACCGTCGTACCTAACGAATGGCACTGCTACAACCGTCTGTCCTTCCATGGAAGTGGGGGCTTGCAACCGGATAACAATTGCAGTGCTGGGGGGCACGCATGTGATAACAATTGCATGTAATCACTCGGTGATTAGTTTCTCGCTGGTGGCCATAGTACTTTCGGCATGAACGTTTTTTGTTTGTGAAGGGATGCAATTTGCCGGCGATTATGACTCCCTTCCTATGATAATCGATGGTGGCGTGCAGTTGTCTCATCAAATTGGAACCCAATAACAAATTCTCGGAAAATTTGTTAGTATTGATATGTATGCGTAGCCTTCCACATTGCCTTTGAGTGTTGATGCGCATATCTTTATTTTTTATCCAATTTTCTTCTAAGAGTCCATCAAGGTTTGGATCATCTTTTTGCAAGGCTCGATGATGCTTCCTCGCTTGACTAACTCGTTGGCAGAACATGCCTTTATAATGGTCAGACTTGATCAGACGATTGCCTGCCGCTCCGCGTACGATGGGTATGGGTGTTGGGTCGGCACGTCAACTTGGGGGTGGGGACGACGTAACATCTCTGTTGGCCTCCTGATATTTGCCTGCGTAATTGCGGAAAATTATGTTTCGGCCGCTACGCCGATAGTTCTGTTGCTGTTCCACATGCATAACGCTTTGCCGTGTCTCTTCTGTCGCCGTTTCTTTTCTTTTTCCCGCTGGTGTGGGGTCTCGACTCAATCTGCTATCGATGGGTCGCAATCTCGATATTGCCTCGTTTTCGGCGCGGCATGACTCTACCATCAGCTATTCGATGGTCATCGGTTTGAATGAGCGCTTAAAACAGCTTGATACACGCTCGTTTACGCGCGGAATCAAAAGCGCAATGAGGATCTCGTCGTGGTGGTTTCTATGTTCCGTCCTAAACGTTTTTGCTTGCTCTTTGATGTATTCGCGGCTGTTTGCCCTTCACGCTGCCTTCTTTCGTTCAAATCCGCGACAGATGCGGTAAAGTGCTCCTTACCTGATTCGTCCCGGAAGTATTTGATCCACTCCATCGCGTCGGTAAAGCTCGTAAATGCACGTTTCATGAATTTTACCTCTGCCTCCCCGCTAAGTGAAGCTTGCATAAGACGCAGCCTATCGTATTCATTCCCCTGCAAGGCAGTTATGTTAGTGAGCTGCTCGGCATACGCGCTACAGTCCTCCTTGCCATCACCTACGGCCTTGATGCGATCGGCACAAGCAAAAATGTCTGTCATAGAAATCTGGAGACGTGCGGCGCTCGACATGGGGAAGGGGGGGGGGGTTGACTTTCGATGCTGTATGATGCAGACGGAGCATCATTTTAATTGGAAGCTGATGGAGATGTCAGAGCGAGGTTCGACCATGGATAGTCAGGCCGCCTGGGTTGGATCGGGTCGACATCGTCTGCTGGCGCCAAATCCTCTATCTCGCTGGCCACGGACTGGGCTACAGCATGCCGGGTAGGGCGCATGAGGAGGGTGGATGTGGGGTTAGTATCCTGTACTAACCACTAACCCCCCCCTCTCATTCGCGATCGGCTGCGTGATCGCCACCTTAGTGGGTGTGGTGGTACAGCCCTATCTGAAATGGCGCGGGGTAAGCCCAAGAAGACATGGGTGTCGCCAGCTTTTGTCCGGCGTCCTGTGGCGATACCAGGTATAGCGCTGGTTGAACTGCCGCGGCTTGCCTGACTGGTGAGGTTTGCCTTGGTGGCAACAACCATGGGTTTTGGGAGGTTTAACCATTCAAAGCATGTGGCTGTGCCATATTCGTCAAGTTGGCGGGTGTCAAGGGTTGACTGGCGGTTATATTTTCTAGCGGCGTATTTAGAGTCGCGGGTGGCTGCGTAATTGATGTTTCGCCCACCCACTTTGCTTTCTACCTCGTGCTGGCTCGTGAGCCGACTTTCTTTCCAGGAGCCATTATTATGATCACAAAGTTTCGAAATCGATCAAGCAACACCGTGCAGTATTATTGCGCGCAAAATCCGCTCGCCGCGAAGATGTTTCTATGTGTCATTCATATGCACACTCCTCACACACCAACGCAATGGCGCTCGTCACCACACTCTGCCCGTCAACACTGTGCGCGGTAATACGCATGTACCAACCAAATGTCCCGCATGTCCACAAATACCCAAATTTTCTCCACTCTACTTTCGTAAATAGCAAAGGTCAGAAGGCAAATAGCGCAAGCAATTGGCTTATCTGGATACCAAGATCTACCCCAAGGTAAGCGGCACAATCAAGAATACGGGTGCACTAATCGGTAGCGTTTAGTCAAAAACGCAAAATGTATGCAGGCTCACAAATGGGAAAATTCCGTCATAAATTTATGAAAATCAGTGGTATAGACGCTACCTGTTCGCTCCCGTTTGCACCTCACAGCACAAATGTCGGAATTCATGAAATTTGAACAGGAAAATGATATCCCAAAACACCGAAATTTGCAAAAACGAACTCAAATATGCCGGCCATGTACGCTCAAAATCAGAAATAATATAAGCACAAACTCAGAAATAATCAATTCAGAAAAGCAAAATAAGGCTTGCTAAAATACACGAATCATACGGTAGTTATATGAACAGACCCATAACGTGAAACACATCACAAAAATGAAAATATTTGGAAGCAAGAAAATAAGTTCCACACAAAATAATACATTAACACCTCAGAGTCAATGAACACAAAACAAGAATATAAAATGAGGGAAATAAGATCCAAACAGCTAAATAAGCTGAAATAACCATTTCAGTTATATAGGCATAAAATCCCATTAAAAATTTAAAGAAGGGAAACAAGGTCCACACAATAAAATGCACGGCAATTAGTTAAAAAATTCCTTAAATTATGCTGCAAATTATATGAACTAGAATAATATCACATAATAAGCCACCGAATTTCCAACGTCACATTCAGTGTAGGCAACCTCAGGAATTGAAATGGAAAACATAGATCCTCCTAGACACAACATTGAAGTTGGAAATGTCCTGCACGATTCCGATGGACTTCACGTGAACGAAATCATCTGAACACCACATAAACACATTGAAATCAGCAAAAAAACTGCACACTTCTGCCGAAATCTATACGTGAACTCTGATCCCCGTTACTCCACAGCTCACGCGAGTACAATGGAATACTTGGAACAGATATCGGCTCCAGCCCTGTTTAGCCACAAAAAGGGTCTAACTGTAGATGTGGCCGAGTCTGGATGTGAACGTGCCCAACAAATGTACAGTCACCCTGAATGATAATTTCTTCATATGCCGCAACGCGGGCGTAACGGTAATGTCTGATACGGCTTATTGGCTATGCCCTTACGCACGAAAGGGACTTATTGCTGATACGGTCATGAATGATATGTGTGGCACGGGTCATGCATATTTACAATACACATCCCTTAACATAAATGAGCCCGCACCGCACACGTTTAGTCAATGCCACGTGTGGGATTTACACATAAATAATTAAATGTTAACAAAACAAGGTTCTAAAATAAGTATGAATAATGCCAACCTACTTTGTACACTGTCCACATACCCTAATAAATAATAAATTACTACAAGGCCATGCAATAATTATTAATATCACCACCTTGATCTCCCAGCATTAAATATTAATGGTACTCATTCATACTACAGGCAATGGGGACACTCGGTTGCAGGAATTGCCTAGCGGTAATTTCAGTATAACGGCCCAGACCAATCGTGAAGGTGGTCCCCTTTTTATGGGCCTGAAGGTCCGATCGTAGGTTTGGCAAATTTACTTCGTAGATAAAACTCACAATATCATTTACGTTAATACTCGGTAATATTATTTAGAGCAAATTTATTTACGTTACCACATTTTAAACTGAGGACGATGCCTATTAGTTATTACGACAGTGACCACAAGTGTAATTTACATCAATAATTCACAACAACTATTATCACTGGGCCAAGCACGACGTCCCGCTACAGACATCCCTTCTATCGCCACTGCATAAGGTTTCTGAACTGCTTGTGCTCTGCAGAGCTGCTCTATATACGAGCACTCTTCGCGACAGGGCCGCGCACTACAATTTTAACCGGCAGGCTCTCTGGGTACATTACCGGAAGCCTATGTAATTTCATCAAACAGAACGATTTTTTAATGGGGCCCGAAGGCCCCGGAAAGATGCTTCTACTATTTATTTCCTAAGGCCCTCAAACATATGGAGACCCCTGGTCCCAATACTCGCCAGAGGTTGTGGCCTCCAACCATACTACTGCCGCCCCCAGCCCTGTTGGAGTTGCGGCCTCCCCCCTCTACTTTAACATTGGTCTGATCTGTAACTACCCGAGTTGATAGGCTTACAAGCTAATTGAACACTCAGAGCGTTGACACGTTGCACAGCAAGTCCCAGCCTCTGTTTATGCCAGAACGTTTTGCAAGGGTGCCCGGAGGCGGCAGATAACCGTCGGCCGATGTCGTGTATCAGGAGGCTGCTGGATATACCAATAACGACGGTTGTCTCTTTAGCAAAGGGACTGATACTTATGCCTTTCTTTGTTCGCTGCATCATTGGCAGCCTTACCAGCCTCCGTAGAAGTGCCAGGCAAGTGACTTGTCGCAAAAATGTCTACGCATGCCAAACAAAGGTTTTTCCCTCTAGAGAAGGGAAAGACTCTAACGCCGGCAGGTCGCTTGCCGTCACCACGATCGATACCGGGCTCACGGATCGTACTAATGCCAACTTTACGTAGAACTCGTTCAATGAGTTGGCCCTTTACGCACTTTTATAACACCAAAGAACCCACAATGCTACATGTGCTATACCTTAATCAAATACTAAATCTTTATTAACAAATGCACAGTATAGGGATCTTAGCTAACTACTTATCTAACTATAACTGCTTCCCGGGTTGGGACAGGAAATGGGCCTTCGGAAATGACTAAGAATGCGACCTGCTGCCTCTTCAAATCAGTCGAGGGGCCCCATCTAACTTGATAATTTCTCCAACGTGATGCACGAACTAATAAATATATGTATTATCTAGTTTTATGTTAATAACGGGAAGGGTGGTCAAATTATTTGACATCTTCACTCCAGTTACCACTTTCGCTCACACGTACCAACGTATCGGGTTCAATCCCGATGCGGGCGGTTATCTTTTTTTCCTTGTGACGGTATCTTTGAAAGAGGTTGACATGTGCACTGCACATGATTATACAATTATGAATATTATACAATATTCATAATTCCACATTATGCTCGTTCCAGGTGGTGCCAAAAGATTCAATCTTGTTGTGTTAGCTCTGTGAATCGT
>SDVV010026963.1:0-12177 GCA_016164225.1 Gammarus roeselii | reverse complement strand
CCCCAAGCCTCAGCTCCGTAGAGCACAGTTGGGACAACAACACCCTCATACAGCCCTCTCTTTGCTTCCATCCCCAACGTCCTACAGCTCATTACTCTCTTTAGTGCACCCAACTCTTTGCATCCCTCCTTCACTCGCGCCATCACTTCAGTTTCAACTAGTTCAGTTATCTCCACATGGGAGCCCAGATACTTGAAACACTGAACTCTCCAAGAGCTCTCCATTTAGGGTGGCGCTAATTTTGCTCGCATTGACAGTCCTCGAGCATCTCATTACTTTACTCTAACCCACGTCCACTCGAAGCTTCCTCCTCTCACACACTCTACCAAACTCAGACACTAGCCTACATAGCTTCTCCTCTGAATCTGCAACCAGGGCCGTATCATCAGCAAATAGCAACTGCCTTAACTGCCAACTCCGCCCATTCGCTTCCAACAGTTCCATACCACGACCCAGCACACTCGCGTTCACCTCCCTGACCACTCCATCCATATCGAGGTTGAACAGCCAGGGAGACATTACGCAGCCTTGTCTGTCCCACTTTCACTGTGAACCAATCACTCACCTTGCTTCCCACTCTGACACATGCTCTGCTGTCAGCATAGAAACTCTGCACCGCTTTCAACAGATGTCCGCCCACTCCATACAAACGCAACACCCTCCGCAGCACTTCCCAATCAACGAAAATCATAAAAGATATTAATTAATGATGTTCAAAATTGAAAAGATATTACATATCATTTGAGTCATGCATTTAGGTACATACTGGTGATATTAATTATATACATGCCTTCACTGGATCTGTGGTTACGAAATATGAGGAATAATCGCAAGCAATAAGAAAACAAAAACAAAATAAATAAACAAATGAATAAAGTATGAAAATTTATGTTGAATACTCACAATTGAAGGTTCCTATCTGGGGGAAAATCATCGGCTAAAATAACACAACAACTCACCCAGGAAGTAGCTTCACTTAATCTACGTTGAAAAGTTAATGATGGTGAGTGAGTTTTGCAGACAATCACTTTGCTCATCCTGGCAAGCATTGATTCAATAATTGACTTCCTGCAACAACCAGAAAGACGAGTTAATTGAAGTGCATGATAAGCAAATCAAATGATGAATGTAAGAATTGCAAAAGAAGGATTGTGCTGCAAAACAACTAACACTACTCCGGGTGTCAGAGCTTCCCTTCGCTGAGAGGAAAAGTACGAAATGAAACTGAGTGCCAGCCGATCTGATTGGACGTTCATCAGAAAGTGACTCATGAAGTTCAATGTCGACAAATGTAAAGTTATACCCATAGGTCGTCATAACCCCAAGCACGAATATTCAATAACCGGAACGAAACTGATTCCTGTCATTGAGAGGAGAGATTCCTGTCATCATTAGTAGCGATTTGAAAAGCAGCAAGATAACGTTGTGGCCAAGAAAGGCCATTAAAATTCTGTAGGATATCCTGCACTATCTTGCGTAAGAGCAGACAGTATTAATGAATTTTGCAATGCATTTGTTAGACCGACTCTAGAGTATTCTGCACAATTCTGGTGTCCACATATCGGAAATGACATTAAATTGGAGAAGGTTCAACATGGAGCTACCTAACTTTACCCTTTTCTGCCCAATAAATCGTACAAAGACCGACTATGCAAATTTAATCTTTAGTTGCTAGACAAGCGTCAAGTCAGAATTGACATGATCGAAGCGTAGAAAATTATGAAGGGTAACTAAAACACCGACCGAGTGAGCCCTTTCACTGAAACGACCAAGCATAGTGGGTACAGAATAGTTGGTGAACGTTTAAAACTCGACCTCACGCGCAATTTCTTCATGTATTGAGTTGGCAAAGAATGGAACAAATTTCCAGTGGAAGTTGTGTACAGCAATACAATCAAACCGTTAGTCACGCTAGACAAATTCTACCAGAATCTCCGCTAAATAGCGTCCGGCTGGAGGACGCTTAGCATATTCGTTAAATCAAGGTGTCCGAAATTGACGCGGCATAGGCACAAGCACGGCAGAATAGGCAGTCGGCATTGGTACATACTTGTCGTATAACGGTGCACTGCAATGAAATTGGTCAGCATTGGTTTAACGATGAACGAAACTGAGACGATCTCAGATTAACATCTCTGGTCGGTGGCTTTAGGTTTAGGTTCTGATGTGAGTTGTTTCAAATATCATCATTAAATGCTCATTCCTGCTACAACTTTCCCAATCTTGATCTTTTAATGCAGAAATTACACAGGCATATAATTTCTTCTCTGACGATTCACTTAAGAACCAATCTCCATTCCATAAAAAGGCAGCCTAGTTTGAGCCAAAAGGTCTGTTATTGTCTCATTAAACTTGTAAGCTCGTTAACTCGCAGCTTTCTCATCTCGCACGCTTTACCAAAATCTGACACCAGCCTACACAACTTCTCCGAAATCTGCCCCCAGTGAAATACCATCCCACTGCCAACTCCTCTCGTTTGCTCCCAACGGCTTGAAACCAAGACCCATTGATCTCTTTGAGCCCTCCATCCACGTAGAAATTGAACAGCCAAGAAGACAACGCTACCTTGTCTCAGTCCTTCTTTCACTGTGAACAAAGTACTCACCTCGCTTCCCACTCGGACACATGCTCTGCTGTCAACATAGAAACTCTTGACAGCTTCCAAAAAAATTTCGTCCACTCTATACAAACGTCGTACCTGAGTGCTTCCCTGTCGACCCTGTTGTAGCTCTTTTCCAGATCAACAATGACCCGAGGACAGAACCCATCCTTTTCCTTTGCAAGGTACTTCTCACAAACTTACCTTACCGCTAAAATCTGATCGGCATATATTTTACCGCTCTTGAAGCTACACTGTTCCTCGCCAATCACACCAATCGTAGTCTCTAATCCTCGTGATTGGCTCTCTCCTATTCAATTTACCGATAAATAACAATAACTAATAGCTCTCGAGTTGCAGGATTCATTTATGTCTGCTTTGCCCTTATACATTCAACTCACATTCGCTGCTTCTCGTCCTCCTCGCACTATTTGGTTTCCCTTCCACCTCTGCTCCATTCTTCCACCCGTAAATGATCTGACATTTCTATAACCTGCCTTCTCAATACTCGTACATCTAACAGCCTCCCCATCACTCTCTTCGAAATCAGTACAAAATCCATCGGCGCTTTCTCCACCACTGCACCATGGGACATCCTTACCCTTGTGTACTTGTGGATATCTCGCTTCGTGAACAAGCTGTTTCCAAACACCAGCTCTTGTCCCATACCTCCCTGCCACATTCTTCACCACTACATTTCCAACTCTCAATACACTCACTCAGGTCTTGTCATCCAGCCTAGTCATGTTGAATCGACTTCCAAAACTTTCAATACACTCACTCAGGTCAATCGAAAATTTGATGCCTTTCCTTGTCACTCTTCTTGCTACCAGGTCAGTAAGTACTCAGTACTCCAGCCGGATTGTCACTGATTGAATCAAATGAAAAAAATAAAGTATTTGAATCAATGATTCTTTCTGTGAAAGCAGATGATTTCTTTTTCATACATTGCGTGTTGATTTTTTTAGATTCTGTGCCCTTTTAAAGGCTTTGTGAGTTAACATGATGCTTAAATGCTTCAATAGGCTGACATTATTTATGGAGGTGCTTGAATATGGCTATTAAATACGTAAAAAAAAAAAAAAATCCACAAAAATTATGTGATTAACTGAAAATGCTTCAAATTGGCAGAGGTATTTATTAATATTTATTCCTAATGCATTATTACTCCTTATTTAGTAAGTCATTAGATCATTAGGGTGATAGGATCAGGGATCAGAAAGTCGGACCTTTTAAATTATAATGTAAGAAATGTATTATTCATTGGCTAGATGAGATGCTTAAAAAAAAAAAAAATCTCCTTAGAATTGAGGTCGGGGGTCTATACTATCGAGCTATATCAAATTGATCGATGTGGGATGAAACACCGGGGAGGAGATGCAGGTTGAAAAGGGAAAAAATTCCAACGTCGTCACTTTTTTCTAATGCACCAAAAATCAATTATATAAATCAAAAGTTTGATGAAAACACAATGTAACTGTACTCTACTACTAGTTGGTCTCGATTGATTGGGCTGTTTGCAAATTCAATTTTTACATCACTTTTGAATAAATCTGCAAAAAGACAAGAAAGAATAAGAAAGTAATTTGCACTAGGTTGATTTATTTTGTCTCCTCTTTCAACAGATTTAAGTTTCAGTCATGTATCTCAAATACTTTTTGATATGAACTTGAAAATATGGGACAAGAAAAACAGCAATAACAACAAAACCTAGTTTATTTTCAGAATAAAATCATGAAAAATCAAGGCAGAAAAAAAAATCATGATTTGTATTTATATATTTTATTTTTTATATTAAAAATATATATATATATATATATATATATATGTATATATATATATTTATAAATGTATATGTATAAATATGTATGTATGTATGTATGTATGTGTGCATCTATGCATATATATATGTATTTGTATATTAATTTAATTATATACCTATTTAATATATGCATGTGTGTGTATATGTATATCTATGTATTTGTGTATTTATTATTTATGTGTATGTATATATGTATATTTATAAATGCGTACATGTATGCCTCTGTATGTCTGTACAGTATGTGTATGTATGCATGCATGTTAAAACTAAGTGAAATATTCAAATGTGCAATCAGTGTACCTTAGGTCATCAGTTAATATTTGTTGTGTACTTCAAGTTTACTTTGATAGTTATTTGGTTGTGACATGTTCTGAAGAGTGTCGTTCCTCAGTAAACTGTACCCTATTGTTCATACACGGTTTCATTTACTCAGTCACTTGTTGTGATCAACTCAGTAATGTTACTCATTCTGATTTGATGGTCCTATCTTATCATTATACACATTCTAGATTTATTGTGCATATTTATGTATTGTTCTGTCATGCCGCAAGAATACTATACTGTTTGTGAATGAATGAAGGTTTTGGTTTTGTTTGTTTTATAAGAAGGGTGGGAGATGAATCTTGTTGTTGGCCATGCCTATTCTGAGAATTCGACCTTGTATGTAAAATATTCTATTAATAGAGACTAGTCTCAATCTCTTGAGTGTTGAAGTTAGCTTGGTGTACAATACACATGAAATCTCTCGTAGACTACTTCAATCAAATGAAGCTTTTTGTTTCAAAAGTGAATGTTTTCATTTATTAAATACGTTAGAAAAATCTATGTTACATCTCATTTGTGTCTCATTTCCAAGCTTCCACCTATTGTAGTATGCAATACATAATTTAAAAACACTAATGGAGTAGCTGCTATAATTAAAAACATGTTTTCATTCAAAATATCTTCATCTATTTTCATTAGTCTCCCCTCCTGGAGTACTTCAGTCAATTGATTTGGTTTCCGAAATGACTCGCTCGAACACTAAGGAGGAATTTTTCCATGATGCCTTTTTTCCTCTCAACCGTTTTTCCAACACTTAAAATGGATCATAGCATGCAATACATCATTGGAAAGGCACTGTGAAGCACTGCAATTCGACAAGTTTCACCAATCATGGTATTTTTTGTTTGTAAGATCCAAAACCAACTCACGTTTCCTTGTATTTGGGAACACTCCAATCTTGACTTGAGAGTTCTCCAAAAGTCAAACTGAAATCTTAATAATTTGCCAGTTATGAATGATGCCAACAAATCAAGTTTATTTTTCAAGTAACAGAGGATGCTGGTAGATATTATCGTAACGATGTGCCAGATGGTGTGCAGTTGCTGGAAAGTATCAACATTAAATCAAATTCATGTGCCTAGTTCTATTAATTATGTAAATCAGAGGGACAAGTTTCGAAAACGAGGTTTGGTCTCCGTAGTGGGGATGACCGGCCGGTCACGGGCTTTGGTGGAAAGGCAACTTGAGTTTCTATGCATACCTGTTTATTGACCAGCTTCTATTGTTCCTCGGCAGAGGTACGTGGGGCGCATGTTTTGGTACCCACCTGGGTTCAGTTATGCACGAACTCGGCCACACGCTGGACCTCGGCCACTCGCGGCACGGGATGATGGCGCGGGGTTTCGAGGACATGCACATGTTCTTTACGACGCATCGACTTCACTGCGCCTTTACTTGCCACAAGCAGAGGTGGGGCTTCAGCGCAGAGCAACTCCAGTTGCTGTTCCAGCAGTGTCCGATTTCCATTACTATTGCTTGTGTCAATTTAAATGTAAATAGTCTGCTCTCAATAATAATGCCTGTTCTGTCTGTTTTAATTTTTTCGCTTCACTTGTCTTGGGCTCTATAATGAAAATTTCTTATTATTTTTACATATTGTTACAGATGGGCTGTCCTTCTGTTGGTCCTCTGAAGCTCTCGTCTGGGGAGGTTGTTGCTAGTCAGAGAGACATGAGTCAGCTGCTTGTGGATTCTTTTTCATCTGTTTTTGTGGATGCTGATCTTGTCGGTCCTTCCGTATATCATTTTTTCTGAAAAATTTGGTGAGATATGCTTGACTAGGTATTTGGTTTCCCGGGTACTGGATAGTTTAGACTCATCTTCTGACCCAGGACTTGATGGTATTCACCCTGGTGTTCTGAAGTCGTGTTGTTGGCAACTGGCATTGCCATTGTCTTTGATTTTTGTGAAGTCATTAAGCCAGGGAGTTTTTGCCAGGGGCCTGGAAGGAATCTCATGTTGTTCGTTTATTTTCAATTATCGTCCTGCGAGTCTCACTTCTGTTTGTTGTAAGGTGCTGTAGCGGGTTACTATGTCGCAGATGATGTATTTTCTGGAGGATTCTAACATTTTGTCGAATGGCCTATTTAGTTTCATGGTAAGAAGGAGCACAGAGGATAAACTTTTGTGAACTAATGGCGTGATTGCTGATCTGGTGGACAATGGGATGGTTGTTGATGTGGTCTTCCTGGATTTCTCAAAGGCGTTTGATGTTGTCAATCACTCAGTTTAGTTGGGCAAGTTGAGATATGTGTGTATTCCTGAAGGATTGTTGGACTGGATTTGTAGTTTACTGATTGGTAGGCGAATGTGCGTTTCTGTGGGGGGAGTGTCAACGCATTCCGGGAGGTGACAAGTGGGGTGCCCCAGGGGTCCGTGCTGGACCCGTTTTTGTTTCTGCTATATGTCTATCATGTTGCAGCAAGTGTGGTTTGTGAGTGGAAGGCTTTAGCTGACAACTTCAAACTTTATTTGAGTTTCCCACGCGTTGTACAAGCAGTTTGCCCGGGTGTGTCTTCTTTGCAGAGGGACCGCTGTCGTGGAATTTATCGTTGTACATCGGCAAGTGTGAAGCTTGGTGATGCAATTGCTTATAATTTGAATGGTGTGGCATTCGAGCCTGTTGATTCCTGCAGGAACTTGGGAGTGCTTGTTGACTCAAGGCTGCGGTTTCATCTCCATGTGAGGATTGCTGTAAGGAAAGCTTCCACTTTTAGTTTTGGCCAATAGGCCTGTTGTTGTCTTCCTACACTTGTAAACCCCTCGCGACCAGTCTGTTCCGCTCTACTGTCAGTAGGAGTTCTGTTTTCATGGTGTTCTTGTTTGTTACTCATATAAGACCCATCTTTGACTACTGCTCATGTGTGTGGAATGTGGGAAATTTGGTGGATCTGAGACTGTCGGAGTCTGTGCTGAAACGGTGGACCAGAGAAATTGATGGGCTGGGTTGTGTGGAATGTGGTGAGAGGCTCAGAGCTTTGCAGTTGTTTTCTGTGAAGGGGAGGTTGTTGCGTTTGGAGCTGGTGAAGTGTTGGAAGATTTTTCAAACTTCTGTTGATTCAGGTTTGTCTGCTCTGTTTAAGAGAGCTCCGGATATTGGTACACATGGGCATTCTTTCAAGCTGGGGGTTCCATGCTGTCAGACGGACTATGAATGCAGATTCTTTTTATTCACGCTGTGTGCAGGTTGGGAACCGACTGCCCGCTGATGTGGTTCAGTGTGATTTCCTTAGTGGCTTCAAGAGGGCCTTTGCTGAGGAGTTGGGGGAGGTGTTTCACGAGTTATGCTGAACCCAATGGAGATTAGATTTTGAATTTTTGTTTGTGTTTCTTCCAGTTGTGTGCAATTGTTGACTGACCTAATTTTTATTTTTCCTAGACCTATTAAGCTCGTTCCGACAAGAGTCCTGCTGCAGTTTTTGTGTCGTGTTGTTCTTTTTGATTGCTGGCGCTCCAAGGTATACTGCCTCCCATGCCTGCATTGCATTGTTGATGGGGCTGTGGGGAGCAGCTAAGGTGAGATACATGTCAAAGGGTTGGGCATGTAGTTGCGCAGCTCACTATACCGCTGTAGCCGGCTGCACTAATAGCAAAATCTAACTCAATACATTCTGCATCCTCAATTGATTCTTCCCCCTCAGAGGCAACGTTCGCGCCAGCTTGTCGTCCAGCTCGCTGCTCAAAGAGCCACTCACCTTCCGCACAGACTTTATCGTGCGACAACGACAACCCAACAACATAAACATGACGGTGGCACCTCTCGGGGCAGATACTGACAACATCACCACCTCAGACGACACATCCTCTTCCGATGCCCTCGACCCTGGTCAGAGCAATGTTTTGTTCAGGCTCTTTTAGTTTGTTCTGGTGATGCAGTTTGTGGCGTGGTACTCTATGAACAATTAGCGACAGTCCTTATACTTCTGTGAAATTGTGCGCATGTTTGTTCTGGTGATGCAGTTTGTGGCGCGGTACTCTATGAACAATTAGCGACAGCCCTTATACTTCTGTGAAATTGTGCGCACGTTTGTTCTGGTGATGCAGTTTGTGGCGCGGTACTCTATGAACAATTAGCGACAGCCCTTATACTTCCATGAAATTGTGCGCATGTTTGTTCTGGTGATGCTGTTTGTGGCGCGGTACTCTATGAACAATTAGCGACAGCCCTTATACTTCTGTAAAATTGTGCGCATGTTTGTTCTGGTGAAGCAGTTTGTGGCGTAGTACTCTGTGAACAATTATCGACAGCTCTTATACTTCTGTGAAATTGTGCGCATGTTTGTTCTGGTAGCCATTTGTGGCGTGGTACTCCATGAACAATTAGCGACAGCCCTTATACTTCTGTGAAATTGTGCGCATGTTTGTTCTGGTGAAGCAGTTTGAAGCACAGCTTCTGCTGGCGCGGTGCTCTACGAGCAGGCAGCAACAATCACTATAACTTTGTAGATTTTGTGCATTATTTGTTCTGATGAAGCCGTTTTAGGCTTTGCTATCTGATAGCGTTGGAACTTACAAACCGATAGCGACAACCAACATCATTTCGTTGATTTGTGCATGTTCTAAAGATATCAAGCAATTGTAAACTAGGCTGAGATGTACTGGAGTGACAATATTATACAGTTCGTTATACTCTTGGAATGGATCAACTAGAGCGCCGTGTAGTAAATTCTTCATCTCACATTCTCGGGATAACCAATGCTCGTATTACTAGCTTAGCAGCTTCATGTTTTCGGCCATAGAATTTCGCGCCCATGGAGCCGTTGCGCTTCCTGTGGCTTCTGAACAGAGACAGTTGACTTCTCAAGATTGGGCTTCTTGTGCAAGATTGGGCTTCTTGTGCGGAGCAACTCAAGATCGCTCGATGTTTCCATGACCTCTGCTAAATTGGCTTTGTTCTGGTGTGCTAGTAACATGGACAACTCCCACTTGTGCTCTCTTGTTTAATCTATCACAAACTTAGTTTGGTTCTAGGTAAGGAGTATGGCAGTGGCGGGGTCCTCGTAAGAGTTAGTCGTTCTCGTTATCTCAGCTCTGAATGATCAATTTGAGTTAGAATCGGTAAACCACTACCTTGCAAAAACACATTACATAAACTATAAACCAACAGTGCAAGCATTCCTCTTGGGATTTTTTTTGCCTTTTTCATTCTGTAACTGGTTGTAATACTCATATTGCTGGGATGTTTCATTAGGTTTTCGTTGGGTGCTTCAGATTCTGACAGTGCCAGTGGCCCTCTGCGCCCCCCATCGTACAAGTGCAGCCTGCGCTACGACAACGGGCTGACGGCCAACGGCCGTCCTACACACGACGGCTTGGACCGTCGCGCCCATTCCCAGACTCCTCCAGTTTCGGTGACCGTTGTGTCTTCGTCCTCCGACGCGTCGTCCCCCGAGGAGAGCCACAAGAGCGCTAGTCCATCTGCCGTCACCACCAACTGCTCCATCCTTGCCGCCTCCAGCTTCACTAACCTCACCACGTCACTGTGCGAGTTTAGCACCTCGAGCGACGTCCAGTTGCCTGGCGACAGCGATCAAGACAACTGTCACAAGATCATGACCACCAGCTTTAGTAACCTGTTGAGCGGCCCTGACCACCAGAAGAGGGAGTCCGTGTCGGGCAGTCGCCCTCCCAAGTCCCTCAGCTCGATGCCTGACCTAAGTGGGGAGGCAGAAGCCGGGGGGCGATGGCTGGGGGGAGGGGGGCGTAATAAAAATAGTGTTAGCTGCCGTGCTTTTTGGGCTCGTCCCAACGCTGTGATGCTGGCCACTCACAAGTGAGTACATCAGGTCGCTCTATTATGTTCCTATAATTGAATGAATTTATATACATGTTTTCTCAACTGCTTGCCAGCATCGTGTCGTGTTTTTGAACAGGAATCATGATTAGGAACATCAAAACAATGGTCTTTTGATGTTCTTCGTCCTACTCTCAACATTCCTGATTCCTGCAGTTCTAATGAATGCCTGTTATTTTCTGTTGCAGATGGCTAAATAACTTTCCCAATGGTTCTAAGCCTCAGCTCAAAGGGTAATTATTAAAATAATTGTTGCTCAAACTTCCTGTATCCAAAATATGAATACCTCACATTACATGTGTATGTATATGTAATTACTATTAACTGTATATGTATAAGAATAAACCACTTATTTATTAAATCACTTTATACCAATGATAAGAAAGCATTTGTAACCTGATAGGCATATCCTTTAAGGGTATCTATTTAGACCGTCGTGTGTCATCCACCTCCTTTGTCAGGTCCGTAGTGTGTGCCACCCCCGGTGTGCGGCTGGTGGAGCTGCGGGACCTCAACACGGTCACCTTCCACCACTGGGAGTGGCTGGGCCGCGCCCCGCCAGTGCTCCACCTGCCGTGGGCCTCCGTGCCCAAGTGGCCAGCTCACCAGCAGATCCACCTACTCGCCATGGACGCGCAAGGGAACCTCCTCAAGGACTGCTTCGTGCCACGACCCTTATGATGAGGGCCGTCTTAGGGACTACTGTTACTGAAGGCTGCCGTAGGATGGGATCATCATCAAGGATTGTTACGTGCCGCGACCTTAATGATGAGGCCCGCCTTAACGAATACTGATATTGAAGGCTGACAAAGGATGGGTCCTCCTCATTGACTGCTTAGTGCTAATATTCTTATGATGAGGGCTTCCTTAGGGACTACTAATACTAAATGCTGCCGAAGGATTGGATCCTCAAGAACTGATTCGTGCCGCGGCTCGGAGCTGTCATGATGTACATCTGCTACGAATGGCTGTCTTAGTTCCTACTTCTACAAAAGGTTTAGGAAATAGTCCTAGCTGCTAAAGACTGCTGTTTAAACTACTGCTACAGCAGGCAGCTTAAGGATGTTCTGCTACTAACTGCTGCCATAGGACCGCCTATTGCAAAGAAGGTAGCCGTCAATCAAGGTTGATGTGTCATCCGCTACAAGATAGTGATGTGTTCTACAGATCCTACCACCTATGAAGACCATCGAGACCTTCTGCTACTAACGGCTGCATTCGAACCCAGTGCCAAGAAGGTAGCTTCTACTTTTTCTTTCTGATGATGAAGGTTTTTGTGGTCTCTGCTGCATGGTTATGAGAAACTCAATGGAACCTACTGCAAGGATGGGTATCTTAGGACCTTCTACAATTACACAACATCTTTCACTGTGTATTGCAAAGCCTGATGCCTTATGAGCCTGTTAGTGAGGGATATTTCACGAACCTCTGCTAACAGTAATTTTGCTTACTTCTGTTAACAATGTCGTAGTACTTGACCACTTTCAACCGACACACTTAAGGTCCCCGCCCCAAGGAAGGCTATCTGGATCTTCCAGATATTTTTGATCGGCATTTTGAAGATATCAAACTGATTCCCTTTTCTCAGGATAGCTGAGAATTGACACTTTTTCCTAACAGCTTGCGCCAAAGATATAT